>JASCZW010014289.1:0-23306 GCA_034211315.2 Aedes japonicus
CAAGCACATGTATTGTTTTGCTTTGAAAAAAAATAATCACAAATAAAACGTAAGATGGCAACACTGAAGATTTTTCTTGAATTGGAATCTGGCAATAAATAATTGCTAGCACAATCACCTATTGTGATTGTTATTAGACCCATTTTCAGAAATCACTTTGAATATGTTTACACTATTTTTGAATTTTAATGCATTGAATATAAAACATGAAATGTTTAAAAATCAATATCTCCATGACGGAGCAAATTGTTTTGTCTCGATAAGTGTTTCTTATGTAAAAAAGTCTGCTGAACACATTGGAACACAACCACAAAAATAACAATGTTGGCAACACTTTAAAATATATAAAAAATATTTATTTGATAGCAAGTTTAATTTCCTTCAAGAAAAGTTTTTAACATTGTTTGTAGCTCTATTATTAATTGAGATTTTCAATAAACAAACTTTTCAAAAATCTCAAAAAAATGGGGGCAGCCCATGGGCTGAGGGGTTCACCGATTGGTCTAAAACTTTGGATCTTTGATTAATAGCCTAGAACAAGTATATCAGCCAATTTTGGTTCGAATCGAAGAGGGTCGATGTATTTCTCCGGTCACTTGATATGGAATGACCCATATGCTACAGTAGCGATTCATCAGCAGTCTACTCCACTCACACTATTCCGAATACTTTCTGACACTCTATACGGAAAATATGGCGAGATCAATAAGCTTGCATTTCTTGACAACGGGTCATCTGTTGCTTTAGTGGATCGCACAGTCACTGACACCATAGAGTCACTTTGCATCCAGTGGACGAGTGGCATCAATAAGACGATATCGGACGATGGGAGATTTCTGCTCAAGGCAGCAGAGCAAGCATTTTCAAACTTGAAGGTGCGTTCACTGTGAATGGAGTAGGACTACCCACACAATCGCTGAGTTTCAACGCAATGACAGATCGCTATAAACACCTGAGGAAATTCCCTGTGCAGAGCTAATCAGCTACTACAGGTATATTGATCGAACTTAATAATTCGCATCTCTTCGCAATTCTGCCGATAGCATCAGAGGATCCTACGGCAGTGTACGAGGGGAAGATACGTTGCAACTTCGGCAGATGCATATTTGTGCTCAAACTACGGCCGTTGATCTACAAAAATACGTTAGAGAACACCGAACTTGTAAGGGTGCTGAAGAAGAGCGCGCACAAAGGATTTTGGAAGATACTTCAAGAAATGGTTGAACGAAGAGTTTGAAACGGGGTTGTTATGGAAACACGACTACATTTAGCTACCGAACAGTTAGCCTATTCCAACCGTTTGAAATGCCTAGAGAAGTGGCTTCAAAATAGTCCATCATTGTATGAAACTGTCCGTAAACTGATTGAAATTTCGACCTACGACCTGCCTCTAAAGATTGTGGTGAATTCGAACAAAACCGGTAAGGTTCGTCTGGGATCTGGGATGCGGCGGCGAAGGTAGCGGGCGTTTCGTCGAACGATCAACTACTAAAAGGCCCGAATCTTCTGATTTTGTTTTGGCTGTTCTGTTCCAGTTCCACGAGCGTGGACAAATAAAAGACGGTGAAGCTATTTCGAGCAAGCGAGCGTTACCGAGCGTGGTAATCAGTCTCTATGATCCTCCCAGATTGGTTTCAGCCTTTGTCATCCGTGGGAAAGAACTCGTTCAAGATACCTCTAGAGGAAAAATTGGCTGGGACAAAACGATTTCATCTGAGATATGTAGCTGGTAGAACCGAGAGATGGCCAAGGTGAAGATCTGTCGTTGCTACTTTCCTTTCCAGCCTGCTACAATTCTCTCCAGCTACACATCTTCCTCGATACGAGCGAGAAGGCGTTTGCTGCTCTCGCGTACTTCCGAATTTTCGAGAGAGGGGAAGTTCGGAATGCTCTAGTGTCATCGAAGACTAAAGTGGCACCTCTACAAGCACTGTCGATGTCCCGACTGGAGCTGATTGCTGCTTTGATAGGAGCTCTTCTGAGGAAAACCATCGAAGATCATGATTTTGTGGATATTGCTCGTACCGTCTTTTGGACTGATTCCGTTACGACAGTCACTACCGTCAATTTTTTGTCTTCAGAGGGAATGAATTCTTAAGTTTATCAACAGTGGATGAATGGAGATGGATTGGAACAAGAACAAACGTCGCTTACGAAGCTCCAAAACGGGGAAGACGCCCGTCCACAAATGCAGAAAGCCGCTGGTAGCGAGGACCTGCATTTCTTTATGATCAACCGGAGAGTGGTTGGATGAAAAAGTAGAAGAAACAATCGAGGAACTTCGACATGCTGTAGTCTGCTCACAGTTCATTGCGAGAACAATGGTTGAATTCGAACGAATCTTCAAGTTTGAGCGTTTGAAACGATGCGTTGCGTACGTTCATCGATTCAACGGCCTCTGTCGAGTTCGAAATACAGCTTGAGCGTTGAGTTGAGAAGGGTTACAGAAAGCGGAATGGACTTTGTGGAAACTAGTGCAGTCTGATGTCTATCCGGATGAGATTACTACCATGAAGCGTAATATGGAACCTGGAACCATCGAGAAGTAACTGGATCGATCGAGTAAACATGCAAAGCTGCCACCGATGATGGATGACAACGAAATCCTTTGCATAGGTAGTCGGATTGGAACAGCAGCATATTTGCCGTTTGACACAAGTATCAGGTATCTTACTACCACGAGAACATCGAGTTACGGGGCTGCAAAACGGTGAGTCTGACAGCACCGCCGCGGAGCGTGCGTCCTGCCAGCACAGCTCTGGTCCTCACAAGTTCCTACCTCATGCTTCCACGGGCTCAACCAGATGACAAAGACCGCCAGCTAGGGTTGCGTACTTAGCTGGTGGTGTGCAGCCTGCAGTGCATCAGTGTCTTGATCAGCCAGATTGAGGAGGCGCGTGCCGAGCGTCTGTCCACCAAGGAGGTGCGGCTCAAACAGCGGCTGAGTAAGAAACGCAGTATCTCGTCAGCTATACCTTAGGAGGCAGTCCCACCAACGCAATGTAGCCAGCGCGGTAAGATAGCATGCTGAAGTCTTACCCACCACGAAAATGTAAGTATTTTTATTTTGGGAGAGTTTTCCTCATTTTATTGTCACACAACTATTGTCACAGACAGGAATTGCAATATCTGTACCACATTTGACTAATGCAAATAAAACAAATGTGTTAATTGAATCTTAATGTTCAGTATAGCTATGAAATTTTCATTTGTCTTAACTTTTATAAATCATTTGTGCTAAAAATGTCTACTGTTCCCTTACCAACTATAACTGTATCGCCTAAGGCAGTCGAAGGAATTGTTGACTGGACAATGAGGTTCGTGAGAGTCGCCAGTCCTTGTCGCCAGTGCGAAGACACGCGGCCTTCTGCGCCGTAGTCTTCCGAAGGTCCTCACCGAGATCGGCTGACCCTGCTACAAGAAGCCATCCCAGTAGGCTATTCTATCAGAACAACCTGCGGAGAATAGTCCATGCAGCCATAGGTGAAATCCTTGCACTGATGGTGGGTTCTTATTACATCACATCACATCACATCACATCACCACGAGAACATCGAGTTACGGAGCTTCTTTTGGACTGGTATCATCGTGAATTTAGTCATGTAAATGATAAGACAGTGGTAAACGAAGTTCACCAAAGATTTTACATACCCCAGTTGAGAACACGTTTGCGGCGGATAATGACTCGGTGTATGTGGTGCCGAGTATGCAAATCCATTCCAGTTACACTGAACCGTTTTAAGTCAAGGTTGGACGAAGCGTAGCTAAACGTTAGGGAGATGAATTTATGTGCTTGACTGCCGATTCTTGTAAACATGCCATGCGTAGGTTTATCGCACGACGAGGATCTCCACAAGAGATTTACTCCGAGAGTTTCCCAAGGAAACGGAAGATACCAATGCAGAGCTTAGTAGCACTTCCACTGACAGTTACTCGCAGTGGAGATTCAACCCACCCTCAGCACCACACATGGGAGGCTGCTGGGAGCGGATGATACGGTCCGTAAAATCAGCTCTTGGAGCGATTCCTTCAGAACGTAAGCATGATGATGAATCGCTAGCAGCGTTATTCGACGAAGCAGAGAAAATGATCAACCATTGTTTCTCTGGAGTTTATTCATTTCCTGCTGTTAAGTTCATCAGGCGTGCGTCAAACTGTAAAAGATCCAATTAGCTAACAAAATCACTAAGGAACAGCTGGAATATGCTGCAGTACACGTTGGACAACATCTGGCGGAAAGAACAAAATGGTTCCTGAATACACGGCCGATTGAAAAGAGTGAATTGGTAGTCGTTGAGGTTCAGAAGGCCAGGAATAGGTGGTCGAGAGGTCGGGTAGTGCGCATATATCCTGTAGCTCGACAAGCTGATGACTTCGGCAGGTGTACTACGGGTGCCTGTCGTCAAGCTTGCACTGCTAGACGTGGAGCCAGAAGATGACGCTAAATCTGAAGCTAAGGAGACATTCCCTGTAGTACCCAGTAGTGCCACTCGGTTGAGATAGCATAAATATGACTTGCTTAGTCATAATCAAGTTACTACAACTAATTATGACCGTAGTGTGCTACTTGGGATAAGGGGGAAGATGTTGCGTGCAAGCCCCTCGTTTGCTAGTGAGCAACTGCGTTAATCGACGCTATGAACTTGACCCACAAAAACGATTTGGATGGCTGATAGTGCAAACGTCATTTAAACATACATAGATAATTGATGATAGTTAACATATCGTTAACATAACTGTAAGAGATTTTGGTCTTTTTTCATTTTTTTAATTTTCTAAATTACCTAATTTACAGATTTTACCTAAGACTAAAATTAAAATAAAAAATTGTTCATCCTTTGAATTTGTTGAAGACTAAATTTTAAGTTATTCTACTTAACCCATTTTCCTTAAACTAATGAAATTTAAGTTATAGTTAGGGCATCGAAACAATTGCTACACCTAACTCTGAAAAAACGTGATATTAGACAGAAATCTATTTTATGTGATTTGTATAAGTGACCTTTTAACCCCACGGAACCTCTAGCAAGGCGACACTACGGAATATGTCTATCTCTGCTAACCCTACTCAAACCCTACTCATTTTTAGTCTATTTGAAGAGTTTGAAGGTTAGGACCAGTACTCAAAAAAATTTAATTTAACAATATGCATAAGTATTAATCTTCGAGAATAATATGTGTTTGTATTTTGGTTTATGTGAATGATTTAACAATACCTCTGAAAACGTTTCTTTTAAAGCAAATCCATAGCTCACTCATATTGCTCCGGAAACCATCCGTCAGATGGCTTCGAAGATATGCCTTCTTCCACATTTCCGAACCCATTCCCACTCACTAGCAGCAATAATTGTTTCTCTGGATTTTATTAACCATAAAACTGCCGACTTATCCATAAATTATGAAAATGGATATAAATTTATTCAAGAAATGCACATCAAACCAGCAAACGCAGCATCCACTATTTGCCAACCCTCTTCGCCCGATCCGTCTCCCAGCACCAGGTTACGATTTTCGGAAGCTTAGTTTTAACCCTTTTTACCCCCTTCTTGGCATGGCATTCACCCTCCTGCAGCCCTTCGAGACAAAGCGGAAGGAGGAGCAATCCCAAGAAGCCGTAATCAAATCTTTGTAAATTTGAGAAACACTGCGGTCGTTGTTGTTGCTGTTGTTTTCCCCCGCGCTGATGGTAAAGTGGCAGCCAATCGTAAATAATAATCGCTTTTGCCTGGTGGTCCTTCTCGCAATGCTGTAAAGCTAATGCCACTTTACGGCCCCGTACCTGCTGGCAGAAGGGGTTGAAGGCAGTCAACTGCGACGACGAACGACATCCGGGGGCTGAGTCTTTTTCGTCTATTTTTTTCGGTGAGCGTCTTCTTGCCGAGTAGCCTCCGAAATCCTGGAATTGACGTTTTCCCCAGGGGGCATATGGCCAATTCCTTTCGGTGTGCAAAGGTGAAGCGCGGGGGTAAATAGAAAATTAATCCTTTTTCCGTCGTCGTTTTCGCCCGGCAGATTCATTAGAGTGGGTTTAATATTTTTCGCTTCAAGCGATATAAAAATTATTGCTTATTAGAGTCATTAAAAATTGCCACCGCTTGGTACGTGTGTGCCCTTTGGGTAGAAAAGGCAGAAAAGGATTGCGTCTTTCGCCGAAAGAAGTTTGAAATTGGATTAAATTGAGAGTTTAGAGTCGAGTAATTAAATTTGATGGAAGAAGGATTAGGGCGGACCGGAGGAACATTCATGCTGAGATGTTTAATGGAATGGCATTCTGATAAATGTACTGAAGAGCTCTATCAAACAGATAATATTTGGGTAAATATGAGGCAAGCACTACATCTCTTGAAAGAAACATGCAGTTATGCAAAGCACATAAATGGAATGCCAGACCATGTGATACTTTATGTCAATTTTAGCCAGATATCGCCTAAATCAGGTCTATTGTATTAAAGATTGCAAACAATTCCGTTGTTTACACGAGCTTTGGCTTGCAATTGATCGAGGGAGAAATTTAATTGCCTGTTAAAATTCACCAAGAAAATTCAAACCTTTAGCAAAGTTAGTCTTCACCGATAAAAACCAACCAAAAACCAAATAATACAACTCCACGGTGATCAAACCTAACTAACCAACTAACTTCAGCGAAGTTGTTCAGAAGGTCAAGGACTCTGGAAAAGTTCGGAATTCTACCAGGAAAACAGAGCATTTCCGAATATTTCTATATCTGTATCCCAACTTCCAAGAAAATCCAAGAACTTTTAGCAAAGTTTTTAAGGGCTTCCAAAATGTAGAGTTTCGGCTTTCTGTCACTAGATGAACTATTTTGCGCTTGAAAGAAACCATTGTAACGGGTGTCCACTAAATAATGAGAACGAAAAGAATGGGTCAGGAAAAAAATACCAGTGAAGTTTTGTTCAAACTGATTTATTTTATTAAAAGGGTCAACTTATATCTTCAAACTAAGTTTAGTGAATATTGGTCATATGGTCCGTAGTTCGCCAGTGGCGCAGCTTAGTCGTTATGCTGGAACATGACTGTTGGACGGCAGCCACATCGATTTTTCGGATGCAGCTTTTGATCCTGTTGGTAAGTTGCTTGGTGTTCTTGGCCTTCCAATTATCCTTGTATACCATGGAGCTCAAAAGACCGAAGAAATCCTCGATAGGACGGCACTGTGGCAAATTTGTCGGATTCCGGTCTTTTGGGACATATGGTATATTTTGGCTCTCCAAAAACGTTAGCGTTTTTTTTGCGTAGTGCGATGATGCCTTGTCCGGCCAAAACACGTATTTGCCATTCGAGTGATGTTGTTTAAGAAATGGGGTGAGTATTTTCTGCAAACACTCTCTTTGGTACACCTCCTGGTTGATGGCCAAACCGCTTGGTTTGAACCACGGCTTCGAAATACCCTTATCGGATATTACGATGTATAACATAACCTTCGATTCAAATTTGTGCTTGAACTTACATTACTTTTGGAGGAGTAGTAGATTTGTCCTTTGTGTAGAATCGGTCGTTTCCCGGGATCTGAGACTTCGAAAGAGGAAAGTAGCTTTCGTCGTCCAGAACGAATGATTTTCCGCCGTAATTCCGAGTCATCCAGCGGCATTGGGATGTCACGGTTTGAATCTGCTCATCTGTGTACTCTGGGATCTGGTTTTCTTTCTACACACTATTCCTTCTTTCTTTAGCGTCTTGCAGATGAGTGACTTCGAACAATGGAACTTTCGGGCTGCTTCCCGTTGACTTACCAGAATCCTTGCTGTTGGAACATGTTGCGCAGCGAGCGGAGCGTTTCTCTCATTCATTATTTTCGCTGGACGGCCGCAACCTTTCTTCCGGGTTACTCTAATGCATGCCAGGATACGGTATACGGTGGATACCGGAACTTTTTCACGACAAAAATGGTCCACCGTGTATTTTTTCCACGATCTTCGTTCGCTTGAATGAATTGTACAACGCGCGCGCGCAGTTCTTCCTGTTTCGACGGCATGCTGAACACGACTGAACATGTTAGAGTGAAATAAGAGTGTATGAAAATTTTCTGGAGAGTGCAACGATTCATTCATCTAAAGTGACATTTCTATGCGGCCGTTTTTGTTCTGATGGAAAAGTATTGAAATCATTCTCATTTTTTAGCGGACACCCGTTATCATTGTATCGTGATCCCAACCATCTAGAAACATCGAACCTTCGGCAATGCAGCTCAGAATTAATGGTTCAAACTTCATGACAGCTGTGTGGCTTAAGTTGTGTGGACACAAGGACAAAAAGTTCTGAGAATCACAATCCTCTGTAGGAATGCTTACAAACTTGTTCGGAGGATATCACGGATGATACATTGAGAAAGCTAATGGAATAGATGCCAGAAATTTGAAAAGCAGTAATGAAAGCCAATGGTGGATTTTTTGAGAAATCTCAATTTTGATAACGAATAAAATCATAAAAATTGCGTTTAAAACCAGTAAACTAGTAGCGAATTTTAGATACCCACTAGCGTAACGTAGTAAAACTTCCGAACAAAATGTACCTTCGGTTTGTCTTGACCATCTGAACAAGTATGCTCAGGGTTTGTACTTTCTAGGTGGTTTTGATCATAACCATGAGCAAAGGCATGATTGACCGCCAGATAGCTGTAAATAAACAGAGAATCAGTAGATGATGTTTGCGACCGACATACATCTTCAATGTATAAGAAGATGTGATCTCAATGTTATAATAGGCCCGCATGCAGGTCAAGTAGGAAATGGGTAGGAATATGTTAACGCGGTACTCGCTTTGAAGGAAGCCGAAGAGTCCACTACACTTTCACGAGATTTCACTGTGATGTTGGATACAATTGTTGGGTTTCCAGCAGGATCTTTTTTGGTTAACGGCGTGCTGAATTCAACGGACGTCGACAACTCATTAGATATTTTACTATGTTACCGGTTTATTCTCTGTACAGCGATGCACAATTTAATTCATAAAATTTTGGCACCAATTTAAACCAACAGTAAGACTGCTTTTAAGGCAACTCACAAGTGAGGGTGGTTTATTTCAGCACAATACGAAAGTACGTCACAACATCGGATTTAAAACACCAAGAAGGATGCGGTTGGGGCAACTCTCACAAGAATGGCTGATTTATTTGAATAAGTTACCAAAATACGGTGATATTTTGAGTATGGAAATCGATTTAAAACTGTTGGTCCGATGCAGTTAAGGCCTCTTACAAGTGTTGGTGGTTTATTTCAGTAAAATTTAAAAACATTTGCTCAAGATTCGTACTTTCTAAATGTTTTTGATTATCATCTAAACTAGATCAAAAAAATCTCGTTTCCATGCCACAAGCGCCGAGTAGTGACCGAAGTTCGAATCATACTCTAAAGGGTATCTTCCAAAAGTACCTGACCGTTTGAACTACAGGGTCTTCAATAAGTTTGAATACAACTTTTCATCGTTGGGTAGGTGTGCACCATATGTATTCTATGTATCATCATATTCATCATAATTATTGGTGTCAGCTTCAGCCTTATAAGGTATGTATCCGCAATAATCCGGACACCTCAAAACATAAATAAAACATAAATTTCGCATTATATTTCCGTCGTAGTTGTTTATTTCAGATTCATGGGATAGGTTTTAACAATTCGTGAAGACAAAACATAGTTATTTTATATTTGCATAACATTTTCGAACTTTGCGCTAAACTCCGTCCATTAGGGCTTGTACAGACTCTTCAGAAATCGTAGAAGCCATCTTTGTCCAAATTTGCTAGGAGTTGTTTGATGTCTTTGATTCCTTGCTTCTTCCCAGAAAGCTTCCGCTTCATCAGAGCCCAATATCTCTCAATTGGTAGCTCTGGGCAATTTGGCGGGTTTGAGGTTTTTGGTACAATGTTCATTTGATTTGCTTGGTACCACTCCATCACAGTTTAAGCATAGTGGCATGATGCCAAATCGAGCCAGAACAAAGGTTTTTCTTTGTGACTTTTGATGAAGGGTAGCAATCGCTTCTGCAGACACTTTCTTTCTGATAGATCTCCTTGTTGATTGTGCTGTAGTGACAAAAGATTAACTCGTTTTGCCACATGTGCAAATTGCTTGTCACATAATTTCGATGCCTTCTTCGTTCTGAAATGCTCAGCTGTAGCATTTCTGGCCATAGTAGAATAAAAAGCCAGGCCTGGAAGCTGCTTGAAATCCTCGAGGACATAAGTTTCATCGTCCATAACAACGCATGAAAACTTCGTCAAAAATTTGCAGTACAAACGTCGAGCCCGTGATTTTGGTGCCATGTTCTGTTTGTCATTGCGATTTAAAACTGTTTTTACTTTATACGACTTAAGTCCCAAACGTTGTTTGGATTTTTGGACAAAACCAGGCGACATCCCTATTTTACGAGCCATCATTCGAATGGAGAGATTTGGATTTTTCGTTATTATCCTTTTCAGGGACAGGATCAGCGCGTGTTTTTGTCACTTCTCGGTTTCCTGTTCACCGTCAAACGTTCCGAAAATGATTTGAGCACATCGTGAACAGTGGATTTAAGCAAATCCAATGTTTTTGCAAGGTCCCGTATTGACAAGTCAGGATTTGCTGCATGCCCGTACAAAATTTGCTAGCGCACTTGTTTCTCTTTCTGTCGCCATCTTGAAAACGAAACATGAAATGTAAACATCAATCATAGTCTTTTTTATCTCTCAGCTATACAACAGTGAAATTTCTCATTCCTACGTGCAATATTTCAAAAGTTACAATGATTTGAGGGGGGGGCATATCCATCCGTGGGAAGCTCCCACTGGTGTTTATCGAGAAAAACGTGAAAATCAACACCACGTACCATAAGACAGTGGTTCTGGAGAAGGTTGTGGCCTCGGCAGTTCGGAACCACTACAGGAAGGATCATTGCGTCTTTCAACAGGATTGCGTACACGGCGAATATTGTCCAAGAGTGGTGTTGGGAGAATATTACTAATTTTCTCGAAAAGACTTTGTGACCTCCCAGCTCCCCGAACCTTAATCCGCTGGACTTTTATGTATGGCGACACATTCTGGCCAAGCAAATTGAACACTGTGGACCAATTTAAGAAGCCCATTTCCAAGATCTGGGACAAGATGCCGGTGGACCAGGTGTGTGTCGCGTTTGATTCTTTTAACGTGGGGGACAAGCGATTCTTTTAAGCAACGTGAATTAGAAAGGAAAAGCTGGTATTTTCATTAGCTTAACACATTTTTATGGTTTATTCAAACTTATTAAACATCCTGTACTCTGCTCAAGATTTAAACTAGTTCGTTAGGATCGTTATATAAACTCGATCAAAACGTCTCACATCTCCATGCCAACTAGCACCTCTTATTGACTAAAAATCGAACCATATTCTCCACTTTCCGCAAGTTCTTGACGTGGTGGTAGGGGTCATGATAAGAATTTAGTGAGAATACTCTGTTTTTAAGAGAATTAGCGCCTCGTAGTGACCGAGTTCAGTAACATACAATAAACCTTTCGAAAGTCCTTAACCGTATGAACAACTTTACCGAAAGTTCAAACTTGGTAGTCAAAAATTCCAAAATCATCCTCTTCACTTTCGAAAAGTCCTTTGAAAAAAAATTACTGAAGGTTTGATCTCTCTAGGTTATAAGCATCTAGAGATATTGTGTTATAAATTTACCTTGCTAAATCCTATCAGGCTTACGTTTTTCCAAGCATTATTAGTAATTAGAAGTATTCTGAATGATTTGGTGCACAATAACATAGATATGATTGGAAAAAGTAGGATTTGCTAGGATTTTCTAGGTCGTAAAAACTACCCTGGAGCTAAGAACTTAAGAACTCTAGTTGTACCAGTGGCTTTATCCGCTATACAAATTTACGATAAAAACGCAAACATATTCAATGAATGTCCCAAAAGAACAAAAACCGTGGGAGATTCTATGTCATTCAAATTGTCCTAGAGTACAAAATTTAGGATTTTCAGTTGTAACTGTAGCTTTTTGGTACATTTGAAATAACGATAGGTATCTAACCATGTTCATCGATTTTTCTTAATGGTCAACTATTTATTGATATTGAGGACTTGGGTTGATGTCATCCAGTTTCAACTCTAGTCCATTCATTAGCGGATAGCTCATTTCGGAAGTTGAACATCAAAATATGATACACCATGAAATTGTTATGGTTGACTTTTTATAACTAAAACTATAATCACAGAGAACAGACATTGAGGTCCAAATACCTTTTCTTGAAAACGCGTGTTAATCTTAATATGGGCAGCTGGTATAAGAAGCAAGGGCAGAGAAAAACAAACCAATCTTTTTCAGGTTAAGTGCTAGGCATTTAATTGATAAACATTTACCTGACAGTTATCGTACAACTGCAACGCCGCCTACCAGGAGCATAACGAAATACATTTCAAATGTGGGTTCAAATTTAAAAAAAAGTAGCAGACCTTAGATGAACGTCTGTTCTCTGTGCTTTAATTATCAAATACGTTTTGTTACTTTATTAAGATCAGACAGCTATAGTTACAGCTGTTTATTTTAAGTCTTGAACTCCAGGATAGTTTGGATAACCTGGAACATACGCAGATTATCTCATTTTAACGGTCACTTTGAATATAATGAAATATTTCAACATGTTTTGGCTGCGTCCTTTTATTTGCACATTTCTGAATGACATAGCACCAAAAAAGTGCTCAGTTTTGTGTTACCTATCAAAATGAGCGGTCTTACTCCGGAACAACGAAAAAGTATCGTGCACAAATGGTGCACTGTGAGCGGAGATCAGGGATGCCTTCAAGCGAAAACCAGCGACTTCCGTTCGGGATGTTGCGAAAAAACTAGGGACCTCGTCGAGTAACGTCATGCGTGCCAAAGAAATACTTGAGCTAAAAACATACTGGAAGCAGAAAAAACCCAAAAGAAACCCAAAACAGGCCGTGTCCGTGAAACCACGGGCCCGCAGACTCTAGGATTTGTTACCGTGTAGAAATTCTGGGACGATGAAACGTATATGAAACTAGATTACAACACGCTTCCCGGACCACAATCCTATACTTTAACCCTTAAAGGTGCAGGCTATATGGAAGGAAATGGACTATTTTCCATTTGTACAATCTATTTGAGCCTGTTTTGGTTATTCTGCATAACTAAGGCCAATGGGTCACATGGTTGATCTAGTAGATCATTTGATCTGAACTCCAGGCAGATTTGGAGAACATAGGATAACTGATATGCAGACAAATAGATTGATTTTTATGCACACAACCTCCGTTAGTTTGTTTGAATATGCTTCTTCCATAAGAACTATATTATAGCTCTGGTTGATTCAATAGATTTTATGACTTGAGCTCTACAACGACCTGGAGCACATAGAAAAACAAATCTCGAGTACTTTTTCAAACAGACGTATCTGATTTTGTAAACAAAGAGGGGAAGTAAGATTCAAACGTAAATTTCTCAAAACTCTCAGTACCCTCACGGAAAGTAGCATCACCATCATGTGAAGGAAATGTTATTCCTTGTGTTGGTGGCCATAGTTTGCGTAAAAGTGCTAAGGGTTTCATGAATTTTACGTTTGCATTTTACTTCCCCTCTTTGTTTACAAAATCAGATACGTCTGTTTGAAAAAGTACTCGAGAAATATAAATCGAAATGGGTCGAAAACGATGCGCACTAGGACTATAAATCAGCGAAGATATTATACAATGTTAGGGACATTACATTAGTCTTGGTTGAACTAATGACAACGAACTATCTAAATTCCAGCACAATTTGGAGAACCTAGAACATCTTATATGAAGGTAAATATATTACAATCTCTTTGTTTGGCTTTTTTGAGTCTGCTTGGGAATGCTGCGTTGCTAAGGACAGTAGTCCAGTCATGGTTGATCTAGTAGATCATTTGACCTGAACTCAAGGACAATTTGGAGAGACTTGAACGATTGATATGAATGGAGATGGATGGCAGATAATAATTTCACTCTTTTTGAATATTGTTGAACATGTTTCATGCATCACGTGTCATAGAGATATCGTCCATGATCAACATTCCAGGATTGTTTGGACGACCTATTACATCCCGAAAAAGATGTTTATACCCAATTGTATACTTTCCATGTTCCATTTATGTTAAAAACTTATTAAAAACATAAAACCGTTTATAAAAAAAGGGGGAAACCAAATCAATTTAGATATCATGATGAATAATACCCTCAGAGCCACCTAGTTTCAGCCACGAAAATAAGGGGAGATGAGTTGGAGGGGGGTACATATATTCATAATTTAGGACAACCATTCCCCTTGATTTGAGTGAAAGTTTCAACTGGAAAGGTTGAGGCATCGTTGAGATATAGCGTTTTCATAATTAATTAAATATGATTAAATATTTTGATTAAACGAGAGTGAAATATCATATAAAACACAAATACAAATATGATTTGCCAAATGAAATTATTAAAACTAAAAAATACACGACTTTTTTGCTATTTTGAGAGTGTGCGTATACTTTCTGGAACAGTCTATGATGTCTGTTGTTCTTCCAAGAAATTTAATGAATAGGGTCCGTAGCTTTGCATAGCTCAGGAAGCTTTTGTTAAAACTGTAGGTCTTATGTTCTGATCTCAAGGATAGTTGGGGTGTTCTAAACATGTCATATTAGTATATATTGTTTTTTAACCTTAAAGAACATTAACTAAATATGTTTGAATATTTATTATAACTTTGTATTGCCAAAAAATGACTATTACAACTCTTATTCTTTAGTTTTGAACAGGACAGTTTGGATGACCTAGACCATGCCAAGATTATTTTCTCATGTATTTTTACGTTCAAAAATATTGACTGAATCTGATTGAATACGTGACGTAGATTTTTATAGTCCAAAAAAGTACTGTTATTTTCGTAGAGAATGATAACTGTTGACCTTCTAGAAGATTAACCGAATATGTTTGAATACATATCATCACCTTATAGAACCCATAAACCTACTTTTACAATTGTAGATCTTATGATTTGAGCTTTTGGACAATTTTGATGACCTATAATATCCCAAGATTATCGAATTCTGTCTGGCAACCTTTCAAACTATTCAATGTATATTGCTAAATACATATTGTCCCTTTGCGTGCTCAAAAAACTTACAATTTATTAGATCTTATTTTCTGAACTCAATGACAGTTTTAATTACCTAGATCATCCCTGTTTATCTCATATTGTTTGATTTACGTTAAAATAAATTCAATTAACATGGTTCAATACTAGAGTAATTTTGTACAGCCCAAAAACCTGGAGTTACTAATGTAGATCTTATGTTCTGAACTCAAGAACAGTTTGGAGGATCAATAACATTAAAAAATTACCAAATAATGATGGCTGATCTTCCAAAAAGGTTCCTTCAATATGTTTAAATACATATCGTAATCTTATATAGCCTTAAAGCCACTGTTAAAACTATAGATCTAAAGTTCTGAACTCAAGTACAGTTTGCATAACCTAGAACATCCCAGAAAGATACAACCATATTTAACGTTTGTCGACGACAATTTTTTCAACACGTATGTTTGTTTTCCATGTTCTAGAACAACGCTTTACACTTTTAATACAGCATTTATTTTTTCTTTCTCAACTTATTCATATTCAGGATGTTCTAGGTCGTTAAGGTCTTAACCTCGTTTGTTTTTTATTTTGTCCAGATAGAAGAACAGATGTAGAATAAATTTGCCAGTTGGAGTCATATCCCAAGTAACATTGCCAGAACCATCCAGCTTTATTAAGTTTTATGTTAGTTTTATGCAAGCCACTAGGAATCGATTTTGTTTTATTATGGCACCAAGAGGTGCCAGTTGGTTTCATATTTTTCTCAAGTTTATGAGAACCTACACAGTTTGTTCATAACGATGTTAAAATTTCGTTTTCCCAAATTCCTTTCGCTCCTATCGAAGGTTTTATTACGACCTTATGAACTCCTGAAAATGCTGTTTTGAAATTCCGTTTTGAGGCTCATTCATGTTCTCTTAGTACGGTCAATTGTAAAAGCTTTTTGAAACCATTTTACCTCCACTAAATGCAATAAACGGCAAAACGGCAAAAAAACATGACCCAATGGTTTTATAGTAGTCATTGCGAAGATAAATTGGCTTTTTGGCCAAACTGTGATTTTTTCCAATCGCCATATTGAAATATAAGAAATAATTGAATTGTGGAAGAATAAATGCACCAAATGAGCTGTACACTCCGGCATTCTTTAAGATAACCTTTCTTAATTCCATACATTTTCAGGAAATTCATGATTATTTCATCAAGTATATTTGCTTGAATTTTGTTTTTGATGTTTAAAACTCGAATAATTTCCTATGCGCATAAATTTGCTTTTCGTTCCAATCTTCACCATAAAATTAAATGCCCATATGTTTTGAAGTATTATATGCTGTTAAAAACTCAATTTGCTATGGATATTTTGCTATCAAACAAAATGTCTGGCCACACTTGAACCTTTTTTGAGATATTATTTGCTGCTAAATAAATCAGAAGAACAAAGAACCGAACAAAGCAGAACAAAGAAAAAACAACCACGACATCACAGTGAATATTGACAGTTGTGGCCATTTCGCCGTATGCTTGTTTTCATGGCAGCCAATAGGTTTTATGAAGGTTCTCAAGGTGTCAGAATATCTTCCACTAGAACAACATATTCATGGTCTCATAAAGGTTTTATTAGTTTGTTTTCACAACCGTCTATAGAGTGGGCCACTTTGTACAAATTTCGGCTTTAAAAAGCATACAGACATGTTGGTAGACAAAGCAGTTTTGAATGTAATTTTATCAACAAAACCGGGAGGAGTGCTACGGCTAGAATAAAACTAAAATTGTCACTTAGAAAATGACCCCCAAGGCCTGCTGGGGTTAAGTTGAGTCGATACTTTTTGGGGTTGTCACAATGAATTTATAAATATGTGATGCAAAACTTGTTGAAGTGAGTTGCTACTTTTGACAGGTAGTGTATTATATATATATCCTTTCCAACCATAATAACCATTTGGTAAGAGTTATTACACCATTAAAGGGCGATACGGTCAAAATTTGGTCAATATCAACTTGACGTATTTCTTTCAATTTTGCATTTAAAAACCTGAACACCCCTCATTTTGAAGGTGTGTGTGTGTAGAATGTTGCTCCTATTTTGATTTTGGAATTCACTCTTCAGTTGTCAAAATGCCGTCCAAGCAAGAAGAGCAGCGTATTAAAATTTTGCTCGCGCATCGCGAAAATCCGAGCTACTCGCACGCAAAGTTGGCAAAATCGCTAAAAGTTGCCAAATCAACCGTTACAAATGTAATTAAAGTGTTTGGGGAACGTTTGTCGCCAGCCAGGAAGTCTTGATCGGGGGAAATCGAAAACCGGAAGCCGCTGAGACGACAAAGAGAGTTGCCGGTAGTTTCAAGCGAAACCCTAACCTATCTCTCCGAGATGCCGCAAATAAGCTGGGTGTATCGTCTTCAACCGTGCATCGAGCCAAAAACGAGCCGGACTATCGACTTACAAAAGGTAGTGACTCCAAATCGCGATGATAAACAAAATACGACGGCCAAAGCGCGATCCCGGAGGCTGTACACGACGATGCTGACGAAGTTTGACTGCGTGGTAATGGACGACGAAACCTACGTCAAAGCCGACTACAAGCAGCTTCCGGGACAGGAGTTTTATACGGCAAAAGGAAGGGGAAAGGTAGCAGATATTTTCAAGCACACGAAACTGTCAAAGTTCGCAAAGAAATATCTGGTTTAGCAAGCCATCTGTACCTGTGGCTTGAAAAGCAGCATTTTCATAGCTTCCGGGACCGTCAACCAAGAAATTTACGTGAAAGAGTGTTTGAATAAACGTCTGCTGCCTTTCCTGAAGAAACACGGTTGTTCCGTACTGTTTTGCCGGATTTGGCATCTTGCCATTACGGTAAAAAGGCCATGGAGTGGTACGCCGCCAACAACGTGCAGGTGGTTCCCAAGGACAAGAACCCTCCCAACACGCCAGAGCTCCGCCCAATTGAGAAATACTGGGCTATTGTCAAGCGGAACCTAAAGAAGACCAAAAAAACTGCTAAGGACGAGCAGCAGTTCAAGGCAAACAGGCTTTCTGCGGCGAAGAAGGTGGACAAGGTGGCTGTAAAAAATCTGATGGCAGGGGTCAAGCGTAAGGCCCGGCAATTCGGATTTGGAAAAGCGGAAGCCTAACTGAATATTTTTCCTGAGTTTTATACTAATTGAACTTGAAAAAGAAATTTAATTTGATTTTTGAAATAAACGATTTCACCGATTTACACGTGTTTTCCCTTGACCAAATTTTGACCGTATCACCCTTTAATCAAAGCGTCATTAGGGTGGCTAGGCCGGTCTATTCAAGATATAAATATCGAAAGTGGTAATAACAAGAACCTATCTGCGTGACGATAACAATTCGATTCACAACTGAATAACAACTATCACAATGAATTACACTTAATATATGAGAAAGTTTGTAAACAAAATAGTGAATTTGAACAACACAAAACATGAAAAATATGGAATCGCTCTAATAAAAAAAAAGAGAATCCCCCCGATGCTTTCTCAAAACAATGAAACACATTCCCGGAAGGACTTCATTCGACAATCCAACGAAGCAATTCCGCCGAGTTCATTTATTCACTATTTACGAAGAACCCATTTTCAGATCAGAAAAAGATTCCATCATAATCCAGGTGCTTCTGGTAGCTCGGAAGCCCAGCGTGGACGTTCTGCTCGATGCCGCACTGGTTCTCGCCTCGTGCGATTTTGAAGAATCCGTTAAGGCCCCACTCCTCACCCCAGGAGTTGGCCGCCAGCCAGTACTTGACGCCATTCTCCACGCCCCATCCGAGCAGCTTGACGGCATGTCCTCCGACTACGTGTCCGAACACGTGCCGATAGACTCCGCTCTTGTAGGCGTGGAAATCTTCGAAGACAACAAACGCCGCCTGAACCGGTCCGTGGACGTAGAGTTCCTCCATGATCTTCTGCTCGTCGGCGGGGACGGAGTAAGCCACCCGTCCGTATCGGCGATCCTCGTAAACGTTCGTCACGTTGTAGCCCTTCTGGCACTTCTTGTAGCACTTGGGAGTGTCTGCTTCTTCGCCAGACGCATCGCAAACATCGATCGGGTATGGGAGGCAGCCCCGCTTGGAGTTATAAGGTCCTCCCGAAGGTAGTCCCTTGTCGACCCAGTATTGCCAAGCTGGTCCCAGTTGACCGCCCTTGCAGCCCTCTCCGCATGTGTGACAGCAAGCCAACATGTCGGTCGATGCGAATGAAAACTCTTGTTTACCTTTCGATACGGTGCAGTAGCGATCGGACATGGCCGAGGCAGCTGAAATGGCCCAACAGGATCCACAGCATCCCTGGTTGCGGACCTGATTGAGACTGTTACACTGAGGCCATTTCTGTCTGGCGTCAAACGTTTCCGGCAGCTCCAAATCCTCCAAATCAACGAGAATGGCTGGAGACAGACGGGTCGCGGACAATTTGTCGTAGTTCACACCGGTCTTGAAGGCTGCTAGAGGTAGGGTGTTGTTTCCGGCGACCCAGGTTCTGGTGAGGTTTTTGACCTGGGCGGCAATTCCGGCACTGGAACGGTACTGTGGAGCGTACGAGAAGGAGCTGTAGTATTGGGCAGGAACAATCTGGCTCGAAGCCACCAGAATCAAGATGATGCGAATCATCATTGATTAAGTGTCTTGTTCGCTGAAGGTCGCTGATGCAACTTTCTTTCCGACCGAGCCAGCAGTCACTTTTATAGTTTGTGTTTTCTCCGCCAGCTGCAGATTGCGGTTCAACGAATCCTTATCAGTGGCGTTGTTGTTGTCGTTGTTGATGATGCACGCGATCAGTCGTTGATCTTGCCAGTGTTAGGTAATCTTTCCCGGTGCCAAATCAGATTGAATGGATTCAACTGCATTTAAATAACACTCGCTTAATAGTTTCCAAACCCCTCATTCGCAACGCATTCAGTTGAGAGAATGAAGCTTATTATCGATTTTTACGAGCTGTCAATCAGCATCGATTCCCTTGTCGAACCGGGTTTTTACAAATTCCCCCACGGCATGCGGGAACATTCAACCAACAGCAGGGTGGGAAATCGTCAGGATCTCGAAAAGGCGGTTCGCATTCTTGCTTCTTGGCAGAGAATGAATGCAAAAGGGATACATGTAAGAAGAAAATCAGTTAGGTTGATTTGAAAAGATTTTCAATTAACCTCTTCTGTTCTGGGTTGAGATTGGGATGCTAACGAGGAGCTGGCTGCTTGCCCCGGTGAAATTGGAGTATGATAGATGGCTGGTTTCCGCCTACTCGAGTGTTTCGGTGGAAAAATTTGCATACAAATGCGAAAACGTCGCATGGCACGCGGTGGTCGATTCGTGTCCCGAGAGAAAATAACAAACCTACTGTCATTTATTGGACGGTAATCGTTAGACGTTCATTTTCGATGCGGTAAGCGATTTCGGTTGCGATGTGATAAGGCGTGCTCAGGGAGACAAGGTGTCAGAAAGTCATCAATCAACGATATGAGGGAAATGGGTAATGGGGAAAATGTTCGATTTGATATTCATAGATCTGTCAGACGGCTGGTCAGGGGGAGGAGGGCGTCCTGGTTGTTTGGCTGATATCTCAATTTGAAACTTATTTCTGTTGCTGATTTTTTTGTGTGATTTCAAGAGTAATGCTCATCACAATTATCCTAGAAATGATCGCAGCAAACCGTGCTTTGAAAATGACGTTTTTTGCTTTTGCTGCGTAATATATATGGTGAAATTATAGTTTTTCCGAGTGCTTTGCGTAGGACGTTGTGAATGTAATCCCCCTTATGGTGTGTTTTGGTCGAATTTCTTGAGATGGATTGTACGCCGGTACTGTTTTCCCATTTTTTGGTTTTTTAGTGCCCGCTCCGGCATCCGGACAAGCTTTCCAGCATCAGATAAGGAACATTGGTGAGGTCGTTTGATATTATAAAACATAGCTCAACTATATACACGCCAGGATCAAGAATGTCCATTTTTGATTCTGGAAGTGTGAAAACTCTTCACATATCCATTTAATATGTGAAGATTTGCATGCGGAGCTTATTGTATTTGAAGATGACATCTGAATTAACTTGTATGAACAGGAATTCATGATATGGGTCTTTGGATTTTCAATAGAGATGTCACCTTCAATCTCCAAGGCTAAAAATATTTGCACATAGTGATTACATATAAATTTCTGAAGAAATGCAGACAAGTTTCATCCATAAAGGCACTGCCGGCAGTGGGAGATTATTTGAGGGCCTTCGATGACAAGGTTCCAGTTTTGC
This sequence comes from Aedes japonicus, assembly GCA_034211315.2. NCBI lineage: Eukaryota > Metazoa > Arthropoda > Insecta > Diptera > Culicidae > Aedes > Aedes japonicus. The sequence goes on from JASCZW010014289.1 coordinate 21,336, forward strand.
GTAAGTTTGATGTCTGGCAAATAGAGTCATCCTCCTGTCACCCTGTCCCGAGAGTCAAGAAATTTTCCTTCGTGGCTAAACCCAGACTAAACTTCCACTTTAATCTTGCTCTGTTGATGCGCTATTGTTGACTGAGCTAAGCATCAACCCAATTAGGAATTCCTCTTACTGAGGTTGAGAAAATAACTTATTGTATTTGGAGATGATATCTAAATTTACGTGTATGAACAGGCATTCTTGAGATGGATCTTTGGATTTTCAATAGAGATGTCACCTTCAATCTCCAGGGCTAAAAATGTAACATATAACTATATATAAATATATAAATTTTAGTCAAATTTATGAGATCCTACACAGTTTCTATACAACAATCATAAAACCTTGTCTTCCAAAACTCCATTTACTCCTATCAAAGGTTTTATTTTGACTACATGAACTAGTAAAGTTCCATTTTGAAGTGCCGTTTTAGGACTCATTCAAATTATCTTATTATGCAAAGTTGAAAAAGCATTATAAAACCATTTTGCCTCCAGTGAATGCATTAAACGGCGAATTGGCATTGAAGAATGTCACCAAATGACAAAATAGTTTTAAAGTAACCATTGCGAAGATAAATTGTTTTTTTGGTGTAACTGTGATTTCTTCCAATCGCCAAATTGAAATGTAAGAAATCATTGAAATATGGAAATACACTAAATTTTAAATGTAATGCAAATGAACTGTAGATAAGAGACCAATTTCGGCATTATTTTAGATAACCTGAATGATGTTTCTGTTGATGTAAACTCGCATAATTCCCGAGGCGCATTTATTTTTGGCTCGTATCGTGCCAAAATTCACCAAAAAAATAAATACGCATTTGATTTAGAGCGTGATACGCTATAAATAAAACTCAATTTGTTTTGGATATTTTGCTATCAACAAAATTTCCTGCGATACTTGAGTTTTTTTCTTAGTAAGTACTTACTGTTAAAAAAATTCAGATGAGCAGAGAATCCAACAAAGCAGAACAACAAAACCAACCACGATATCACCGTGAAGATTGACAGCTGCGGCCATTTGGCCCTATGCTGGTTTTTATGCCAGCCAATAGGTTTTATGAAGGTTCTCAAGTGGTAATGACAGTTTGCACTAGAACCTTTTCAAACTCTGCAACTCGTACTAGATTACCACGGTCTTAGCCTTTTTATAAGGATAGGTATTCATATATTTTGGAAAACCCACTTTTGATCCAAGGCTGAGTGTTACATTCAATAAAATCAAGAACTGAACACATCGATAAACTGAACACATATATGTGTGTGTATGTGAGTGTAGTGTATTTTTCTAACGAAATTACTAACTCAGTTTCGTCGGATTAAATGTACTAGGAATTTGTATTCTGGTTTCGAAGATACGCTTAGAAATTCGAAAATTTATGACTTAGATCAAAACCCATCATGCGACACCACGAGTTATATGAGAATTGAAAATGATATCAACAAACTTAAACCACATTGGCCACAACCGGACTGATAATCCCGGGAAAGTAATAAGATTTGGATTTGGATCAAAACCGATCATGCGACACATCAAATAACATGAGAACTCAAAAATATTATTCAATTTTCAGTGGCACAGTGACTTATTTCGAGTTTGTATTCCTAGTACTCCCAGGGAAGTGTAAAAATAGTCATAGAAAGAAAGAGTTAGCTTTTTATTTCCAAATAACGAGAACGAATTCACTGTAGTACTCCATTTGTGATTTTGACTGGCCACTGCATGGTCTTCCGGGTCATCCAGAACATCCAGAAGCGTAGTGCATCACTTTCGTTCTAGAGTATCAAAACATACAAAAGTTACTTGGTTTATTATAAGTTTATCAGCTGGACTTGTACTCCAGTTACTATACTTGACCTCTAAGATGGTGTAAAAGCTTCATGAAGAAAAAAATTTCTTTTTGGGTACAAATAAAATTCATAAGAAAAGTTT
>JASCZW010014290.1:0-23291 GCA_034211315.2 Aedes japonicus
GATTTTTCGAATTGTTTTTTCGATGCAAACGTTATATTCCTTACCGTATAATTGTTGACGGTAGTGGGTCATGAGATGCGTTATTTTTACAAGACAGTTTTTATTTTCTGTTCCAAAGGTACTTAACTGAAGAAATATTTTTTTTTTATATGGAAAATTCCTATTAGCGCAGCGTAATATTTATTTTATTGAAGCATGATAATCATCTTTAAACCTACATTCAGGGTTTCCACATGATTTTCTGTTCCCATCTTTAGTTTTTGCCAAAAATCTTGGTTATTTGTGTTTAACTGCAGAAAATCTAGGTAAATTTCTCTATCTAGAAAAAATCGAAATTTTTTTTTTTTTCAAATTTGTGTTGTGGAAGTAGAATGGAAACTTTTCAGGTGCCTGAATGCTTATACACTTCATTTTTATAATTGCTATTGAGTTGTATGCAAAATAAAACAGATACATAATCATCAAAACAAATATTTATTTTTATTTGCGGATACGCAATGGTCTTTTCAAAAAGGCTCAAGTGTATTTATCATTTTCCCTACATCACACTTAAACTAAATGGATATTCCTGCTAAAGGAAATTAAAAGTACGAAATTAGTAGAAAGTTCACAATGAACTTTCGCAGCAAAGAAAACGCCTCCTATTCAATTGCTCTTTTGAAACTCATCAGTTTTCTCCAACAAATTTCCAAGTCATCCGATTCTCCCACCTCGATGTCCTTGCAGATGCTTGTTCCTCGACGCTTTTATAGAAGATCGGATACAATGTAATACTCGAAGTGGTAATCAAAACTGGATTGTTTATTTCAAAGCTTTGTTTAATCAACTCGGTATAAAAAGCACAGCAGATAAAGTATTATAGAAAATCTCCTTCCGGGTATCATAGAGAGTTCCTGATCCAAGCATGTCTCTTGCTGCTCTCCCGATATATATTTCTGACTTCTTACGGTGTTGTTTCAAGCAATCTGTAAATCCGAAATCCGTCCGGTGTAAAGGTTTTTTTTTTAAGTTATTTGTTTTCCACCGGCCTATTACCTCACATGGTGGCAATCACCAACGCCAGGGAGACGACACCGCCTGGACCCTACCTAACGACTCATGACTATGAGCCGGGACCAACGGCTTCACTTCCCTTCCGAAGGAAGACGTGACCAGATTTTTTCGCCTCAGAAAAACCACCGACGTCGACTGGGATCGAACCCAGACCCAATCGGTGTTAAGGTTATCATCCTTAAAAATACTTGCAAGTAGAACCATTAGCGAGACTTCAGCTGAATGCACGTGTTCCGGAATTCCGGAACTTCTGATGACTGACTACAACGAAAGCCATTTAGTGGTAGATGGATGGAGAGCTTTCAAATGCTTCAATCTCATAATACTTTGCATCATCTGGGATTCATTAGATCGTATCGGAACCGATCAACTGTTCCAGGTATAGTGGCTGCTTTTCGCATGCGTAGCTTGCACAAGGAGCCAGTACATTTGATAATTATATAATGAGGACTGGCACGTTTCAGCAGCTTCTGAACGGATCGGTCAGAACTCATGCTCATCTGATCCAAGCTCGCAAGCCTGTTTTTGTAATCGGTGCCATCGATGTGGAACTGATAAACAGTTGCGCAAAATATATACAAGTTTTTGCACTGCAAGATTATACTAAAGCTAACAAAACATCTCGTTTGAAATAACTATACATTATTCTAAATTCCCAAAATTCCTCTGTGTTAATGCATGAAAATACTTCTCAATTGGAAGAACAGAATTTATTTAGAAATCCCTGTGGATATTCTGCCGAAGGAAAGTCTCTTAAAGAACATTAGGACAAACATTTCTCCAGCGGAATACTTGTAGAAGTTATTGAAGTATTTTCTGGAGAACTAAATGAAAGAACTATTGCCACAAAATTTAAAAAATAATTCTACAAAACCCCTTGCAAAATTTTTAAAATTAAGAATTAAATATATGAGATTATGAAACTCGTGTGTAAAAATCTCCTTAGATATCTCCAATTATCTTAAAATTTTTGTGTAGTTTAGATGTGCTCAAGAGATTCCTGTAAAATCACAAAACCTCATAAGAGACAATTAAAAAAAAAATCTTAAAAGATTATTTCAAAAATAATATGGAGAAATCATTTTGGGTCACACACACACAAACTGGGTTTCAGACAGTCATCTGTCACTGAACCGATAGCAGAGGCTGGATAATCAAGAACAAAATAGATATAGTTTTTGACTCACGAAGTACTAGCACATCGGGCCCAAGCTCAGATCCAAGCTTAATCAATCGCTCCTTAAATTTTACTCACATCGAAGTACCTTTTATAAATTCTGTCAAATTATCAAAGCGAATCAAACCAAAGACAAAAAATCTTGTACAGAATTATGAAAGGTGCGCTTGGGACTAAGTGGTTTAACAACAGTTAACCAATTTTAAATTGCTAGTTTTCTATTTAGTGTTGGTGTCAGTGTCAATTGTTGTCAATTGTTTTCTTTTACTTCATGGGCCTAAAACAGCACAATGCAAGTAGAATTCGTAAAAAGTTGTAGGCACATTTAAAATTTAGGTTTTCAAGTGGACAAGCAATTGCCAAAAATCTTTAAAACCTTGGTTTATCTCAAAAATCTGAAATATTTACATACAGATATCCGTATGAAATATATGAAAAATATCTGTGTCAATCTAGATAAATCTGTGCATGTGGCAACCCTGCCTATAGTTAGTACTTAGTTTGTTTTCCATTTTTCAGAATTGTTTGGAAAATTCGTTTCGGCATCGAACTAACCAGTTTCTGTTGTTCAATGGTAATCTTTGTCATTCTTCTCTTACATCCGCTTGGAGCTCTTGAACCGTTCCAAACTGTCTTCCTCCTCTGTTCAGGAATTCGTGTGGCCAGTCCAAAAGTGTGATATCTCACTCGGGAAATCATTGTTTTGATACTTTGCTTACGTGGATCGCGGCGTTATCTTGTTGAAAGACCAATTTTTCATCCATTACGTCATCAGTTTATGGGATGAAAACACTTTTCAGTAGTTCAACGTAGTTTTCAGAGTTCATTCTGGTGGAAATTGTCACAATCGGAGTTTTACCTCTGCTCGATAAGACTCCCACCTCCAAAGTTTCTATTCAATTTGACCTCTCGATTTGTTCGCAGATCTTGCCAGTAGTGCGCATGGCAATCGGATTATCAAGGTTGAATTTCTTTTCATCTGAAAACACAATGACTCAGATTTTCTGGACATCTATTTATGGGCAAAATCCAAACGCGCCGGAATGTGCCGCTCCGTAAGATTTGTTTTTTTTTTATTTTTTCGTATCGACCATGTGTTCGGATACTCGCAGAATTTGCAAAACACTCCTCGTTATGATGAAGACAGCAAGTTCCTTTTTGATCGCTGAGCAATTCAACTTTCCGGTCTCACCAAACTGAATGTTGCGGCTCCGATCACGATTGGTTATTTGGCTTCCGTATGCCGTAATTTTCACCTTTTTTCAAGAAATTTCGCCCAACCTTCTCTACCGATTTGTTTTGTAATGGCGCCGTTACTTAGACCAATATCCTTCAACTCAGAGATTACTTTCCGCTCCGACTCGTCGAGAAACTTTCCTTTCAGCATCTTGACAATTTACAATTTGCCCTTCTGCTCGAAGCACTTCGCATCCTCTTTTATTGTGATGCCAATGGGCATCATCCCCGCTAAAACACATACCGCGTCGCGTGACACTGTGCAGTATGCGCTGATCACTCTCAGGCACATTAGCCGGTGAGTAATTTCGAGCTTACCGAGGTAGCTCTTAGTACTCAGGGCGCTGACCCATGGCGGCCCACCGTACCTCATTTTCGCACCAGCATTCATGGAGCATGCTGCTCCGATTTTCGGTTATTAACGACCGTGACCTCAGTCTTGTGGTGCGCCAGCTCCAGTTTCCTGGAACTCATCCATCCCTCCACAATGCCAATGGAAAGCGAGGCCGTTAGCTCAAGCTCTTCGATGGATTCACCACATATCTCAAGGGTGATGACGTCTGCAAACCCGACGATCTTCACCTCGTTCGGAAATTCAAGCCGTAGTACCTCGTCGGACATCATATTCCATAGCACCTGGCCCAGAATCGAACCTTGCGGGAAGCCTGCGATGATCTGAACACGTTTCTGGCCTACCTTTGTGTTGTACACCAGTACGCGATTCTGGAAATAGCTTCCCAGAATCTTGTACAGGTATCCCGACACGTGAAAACGTTGGAGCGAGTCAGCGATAGCAACCTAACCGGCGCTATTGAACGCATTTCGCACGACCAGGGTGACCACCGCACAGTAGCGGACACCTTGCTGGATTGCCACTCTAGCCGTCTTGGTGACGGACAGAATTGCATCCACCGTCGACTTCCCTATACGAAAGCCGAACTGGTTTTTTGACAAACCGTCTAAGTCCTCCGTGTGCTTGGTTGATCTGTTAATCATTAACTTTACCCGCTGTGTCCAACAGGCATATAGGTCTATATGCCGATGGGTCCCCAGGTGGCTTCCCTGCCTTTGGTAGCAGTACTAGAGTCTGGATTTTCCAGGCATCCGGGAAGACGCCCTCGTCCAGACATCTGTGCATCGCCGCCCTGAACATTCCGGACGCCAGTAAGATAGCCGTCTTGATGGCCAGGTTCGGTATACCGTTGGGTCCTGGCGCTTTGATTAGCTTTAACGATTGCCTAACGCGGTGATTTCCTCAAGCGTGACGGTCGCTTCGTCGCCTTCATCCGCGGTGCCACCATGGGGCGAGTGTGCCATCAATGGGGAGCCAGGGACTCTGGTAGTGACTCGGAAAGTATCCCCCGATGATGACCTGTAGTAGCTCTGGTGATTGCTCGGTTGGAGATATCGTGCCCTTAGTTTTTGCTATTACCACCCGATAAGCGTCGCCCATTGGTTGGCGTTGGCTTTCGAACACAGACCCTTAAAAGCAGGCTCGTCTGCTGGCCTTTATCTCTTTCTTAAGTGCGGCCTTAGCGGTGGCTAACACCGCGTGGCGCTCCGATCTTTCCAGGTCCAATCGCGCCCTTTGCATCCTCCTTCTAGCTTTGTGGCAAAATCTCCGGAGATCTGCGATCGTCTCTGTCCACCCGTAAACTGGCAGCCTTCCATCCATAGGTTTGACCTTTCTGGGCATGGTTGCGTTGCACACTCGTGTGAGAATTGATACGTGTTGATCTCCACGAAGATTTTGGGTATCGCTCAATCCCTGCTCCCACTCTAGCTCCTCTTTAAATACTTCCTTATCGAAGTACGACGTCCTCCATGGTCGTCGCTATAGGTGTAGCCATAGTCCAGTTGTTCAGCAGCCCAGGGCTACTGAACGTCACGTCGATGATGGACTCCGCTCCATTTCTATGGTAGGTACTACTAGTACCTACGTTGGCCAGGTCTAATTTGAGCCTAGCCAGGGCCTCCAGCAGAATCTGGCACCTTGGGTTGGTCAGGTGACTGCCCCATTCTAACGCCCAGGCATTAAAGTCGCCCGCCACCATCAGTGGACTGCAGCCAGTTAGCTCTGATGTGATTCGATCCACCATTCGTGAGAACTGATCAACCGCGAAGCCCTCGTTTGAATTGGCACTACCTCCTGGATCGAGAACTTGCCCTTCATCCATATTGCCGCCTTCTTACCTCTATCCGCAACCCAGTTTCCGTTACCGGCAGGGATACGGTATGGGTCGGATATTATTGCAATATCCGTTCCCGACTCGTAAACTGCTTGACATAACAGTTGCCTCACAGTGGTTTAGGTTTAGTTGTGTTACCTGTACTGTGTTTGGCTTTAGGTCTACCCTTGTAGGCCGGACACTTGGGACCCCCCGTGACGTGCTTGTCTTCTGGTTTCCCAGAGCTCGTCATACATTTGGGGGGCTCATTGCAGTCCCGAGCCTTGTGGCATTTTTCTCCGCACCTTCGGCAAAGATCGCTCCTATCGGAGCCTTTGCATTCCCACGATATGTGCCCGTTCTCGAGGACTTTAAAGCAAGCTTTTGGCGACTGGTGCAAACTCAGTGGGCCAACCGACCACCCCACTTTGAGTTTTTCTGGTTTTAGGATAGAGTCTGCGGCTGCACCGGCAGACGAATTGTTGCCACTTGGGTTCCAAGTGGACCCTTTGACCTTGGTGTGGCTGCCACCTAAAGTATAGTTAACGCGATACAATGTCTCTTACTCAACTGCTGGATACCAGGACAGACGCTGTTTGAGCCGCACCTCCTTGGTGGACAGACGCTCGGCACGCACCTCCTCAATCTAGCTGAAGTCATAAGGACAACAGTGCCCAAACTGCACTACCAGCTATGAACGCAACCCTTTGCTGGCGGTCTTTGTCATCTCTTGACCCGTGGAAGCGTGAGGTAGGAACTTGTAAGGACCATGACATTCTCACAATCTGTCAAATTTACCGAAAAATTTAGTTGGCAAAAATAAATCCAATCAGCAATAACCGAACATCGGCTAACTCAAATATTACCGAACGCTATCCAAACAAACCGACTTTTCTGTTGCAGTTACGGAATTCGGTTCTTTTAGGCAGTCCTGGAATTTGGTTGAAATTGCTTCGTATCTAGCTTCGAGTTTCATAGCAACGAAGCCAGTTTTATCCAAGGGGTGGATCGCTCTGCACGCTTTTCTCTTATGCTTATTTATTTTAATGTTTATTTTAGAACTATCCTTCAATTAATGACAGCTCAATAAAAAAAAATACAACGCAGGATGCTGGGAATTATAATTACAAAGTAAGAATCAAATACTCACAGAAGTTTTCAACTAACCGTGCATTCTCCTGTTGTAGTCTCTTGGCAATTTTGTTTTCATATTCACCTGACAAAAAGAAACACAGTACGGAGAATTTTCATAAAAAGGATTGACTCGAAGAGAAGTGTTTGACGTTCAAGAATATTCAGCGAATGCTCGGTTCAGTTTGCTGAATACTCGTGTACCTAGTTCTTGAATATCCCTTCTTTACTGTTCGGTTAATCTCTCATTTAGTGACCAATATTCATGTTTGACTCAAAAAATGCACCCGGAAAAAGTATAAATAAACGATTTGTTCGGTTTCTTGTTGGTAACCCATGTGATTCAGTAGAAAATTTATTGTGTATCTTGTTTGATCTCAGTCAAACATGACAAAGATGGTCACTGAACTGCTGGAAGTGCGAATTCAATAAACTGCAACAAAGAAATTGTTCAGCTTGTTCGTACATTGCGACTAATGACTTTTCCACCACAATCATCAGGTTCACACCACACAAATGACGTGATAACTTCATAAACCAATACTCGTTCAAAGGGAACACTTTCTTTTGATTATTTTTTCCGCTTTTATCACGATTAGACTGCCCTTTGTAGCCAACGCAATTTCAGTAGCAGCTCAGCGGTGCTTTATTCCCAACTCCATAGCTCGTACCGCCCAACGCAAATGACCATTTTCCGCTATCGCTGTTCCACACAGCTGTGCACGCTCACTGTGTCTAATAAGCTTAGACTACGGTCGAACTAAAGCGGCTGAGCTCCAAGCAGCTGACCAGCCGGGTTATCGGATTGCTGTTTTGAGCTGCTGCTGCCGCCATAGTGCTGAGGCAAACAAATGAAGGAAGTTAGCATAAAGGGCACACGGGCATTTGTTTATGTCCGCACTTTGTGCAAACAGATAGGGTCCTATCGTCGGCGTCGGTTCCATAGCCTGCTTTGTGTTGCATTTATGTACGCTCCTCCCCTCAATGCCCTCTACGTTGGAGGGCGCACTGTTCGCGGGTCGTAGATCACTTGCACTTTTCAAAGGCGGGTGCCTTTCGGTCAGCAAAACGTGCGCTAAACTGTGACGTAACGTTTTGCTGAGCTTCGAGTTTGTTATCTACAACATTCATTCGAGCTGGAGTTTATTTGAAAACTCAATTTTATCTGAAGTTTTAATTGAACTTTTTCTGATCAGCACTCGCCATAATAGTTGCATATATTGAGAGCGTCATCACGCACTTATTCTCACTTCGACACAATAAACAACAACCAGCAGAATTGGAAACGCATTCCTTTGTTATCTCAATAAATTTTATTGGCAGCTGGATCTGACAAAGCAACTGGTGACTAATGATCAAACGCAGTTCCCTCCGAGCTAGCATTCTCGCGTGCTAGACATCTTGGATCTATCTCCTACCATCAAACAGCAGCGTTCAGCTGGTCCACACACGTATATCTTCATAAGTCAATCATGCGAGTCACTCCTTATAGAATAGTGGAAACATTAGTCGTCTCTCCATTGAGATCCTAAGATGGTGGGTATGCATTTGCAGCTAGAGCGCTTGTTGATTGATTGCTTGTCAGCAATTTTATATTAATGGCGCACTAAACTTTTTCCAGCGATCTGGCTTCTATCGGCACACGCTAAAACGCACTCGTCAAGAGTGCTTCTATTATCAAACGAACTAGCCTAAAGGGTCTTCGGAAAGTGGAAACACAACTTAACTAAAAGAGCCATACCACAAACGAAAACGATTGAGTGAATCAATTAAAGTGCAATTACACTCTGCACTCGCTTTGTGGATGGTGGAGGCCCGATCCGGCCCTGGAATGGGTATGCATCTCGACGCTACAACCGTTACATGTGGAAGGGGCACGTGTGAGAGTTTTGCTGATCGTTTATTGCAAAATTGTTCGGTTACCCTGTCTCTACCTGTTTGGGCAATGAAAACAGTTCTGATAATGAAATTGAGCTTTTTCCATGCTACCCGTTTTGAATGTTGTTTCAATCATTATTGTTGGGTGATTGGAATGGGTTGGCTACCTCTTGGAATGAATTCAATTTTGATGGATTTTGATAATGTTTATTGACGAAAAGCTCTCAACAAATCAGGAACTTTGAAATCACAGCGCTTTGTTAGTATTAATGTGATTCTAAAGTAATCATTAGAGAAAACTCTGTAGGCGTTCGGTTGAAATTGACTTTTGACGAAGGACGACGTCTTTGTTTTCAATACAGGGGTATTTGTTTCGTGTACGAAAATTTGGAACGGCACGAAATATGCTTAGGTTTTGAACTTCAATAACTAATTCACTTCATGACCGATTTTCACAATATTTGCACCAATGTATCTGGAATATTTCTACGCATCAGTTTTAGTATTCAAACAAATTGATTTTGGAAAAAAAGCTAATGAAAATAAAGTAAATACAAGGCGATGTCCTATAATGTCGATTCTTCAGAATAAATTTACCAAATACACAATATAATCCTAGCACAGAATTCATATTTACACCGTGTCCAATACACTTTTTCCTTGCATTGGTGCCACACTGTCTCATACACTTTTTCCTTGCATTGGTGCCGTGCAACTACTCAACATGCTTCACGTATGTGTTGGTGTAGTTTAGCAATATGTTTAAACAAACGCTTTTAGGTGTTGTCCGATTGTTTTCATTCGGTGTTTATCTTTTACCAGCGATGAAGGAGTTTCATGCTGTGCTGATAAAAAAGTTTTTGAAAGGTGAGCGCCCGGGCGCTGTTTTCAGAAATTTGAAAAACCTCGGATCAAAGCGGGATTTTGTGTACCGAAACCATCCGAATGTACCGTGACACCTGCTCGTTGGATGACCGGAAGAGATCCGGCCGTACTCGTACTGTGTCAACAACACGTGTTAAAATGGACAGGGAACGAAAATCACAGACGAAATCCACAGCGCTCAGTACGTAAAATGGCCGCAGATCTGAATGCTTCGAGATCGTCAATGCACAATATACTGCAAATGACTCGGATTCCAAGCTTTAAAGAAACTTAAGATTCACGGAGTTTCGGAACCTTCCAAGCAGAAACGACTCGAAAGAGCAAGTCTGCTTTTGTCGCGGCACGGTGAGGAAGAATTGATCTTTTCCGACGAAAAGTTATTCGTCTTGGAACAATCCCACAATGTCCAGAACGACAGATTGTGGGCTTTCTCTTCGAGAACTGTTCCAGAAAGTGATAGGAATATTCCACGGTTCCAAAGTGCTGCGTCAGTGATGGTTTGGGGACGAATTTGCAAGCGAAACAAATTACCACTGGTTTTCATCGAAAAAGGCGTTAAAGTGAATGCCGTATACTATAAAACGGAAGTTTTGGAGGAAGTTGTCAAGCCATATGTACAAAAGGTGTTTGGAGATGATCACTATGTGTTTTAGCAGGACGGAGCGCCATCGCATACTGCAAATCTCGTTCAGGGCTGGTGCTGAGAAAGCTTAACCCACTTTTTGGACAAGAATGAATGACCTCCCAGTTTACTAGATCTGAATATTTTGGATTATTTCGTATGGTCATACATACTGTCAAAGATAAATGACCACAGGGCGTATAATATGAACCAATTCAAAACCGCAATCAAACGAATTTAGGACGAAATGCCGCTGGAAGTCGTGCGTGCCGCCTGTGACGGTTTCGAAAAATGTCTGGAGCTGGTCAAGAAGGTTAAAGGCGGTGTTATTCCGAAACATATGATGTAGTTGATCAGTATTATATTGCAATATAATGGGTCAAGTTATCAATAAAATCTGGATTATCGATTTGAAATAAATAGAGTTTTATTATGTATGAGAATATATTGGACATGGTGTGTGTAAGGAACGTCTCCTTGGCAGTCATGAATGATTGCTTCTCTTCTTCGACGACCTGTTGATAACTGAGTGCTAATCTTAAAATCAAAATAAAGGCATGATCACGCACACATCTTCAACATGAGGGGTGTGCAAATATTTTTAATGCACGATGAAAGGAAATGCATCAAGTTTAGGTCGACCATATTTGGACCAAACCCCCTTTAGAATCAAATTTGGCATGTTGAGATGTTTGGAGGCAACAAATGTTTCTGTGGTGATTTGCGAAACCTCTCCCCTCTGGAATGGAGGGCTCCCATACAAACGACCCACATTTTTACCAAACATGAGAAATATCCGGGTTAGTAAAACACAAAACATGAGTTTCTCGGGTATAAAGCATGTTCTAATAGAAGTTTGAACCCCTGCTTAGTCAAAAAAAAAATCATTCCGAAAAACAACCATAAACGTGCCAGTTCTATTGCATTTTCATTCATTTTGTGGTAACCCAAGTAACAAATTCAATTTTAAGGTACACTTGAAGAAGTTTTCAAGACTCATTTGATAAAACCACGCATAAAACTAGATATTCTACAAAACATCGATAAAACAGCCATAAAACTCTCATAAGTTCCAAAAGGCCCATACTGCAGGAGTTTCTCGAGACTATTTCCCAAGTTCGCTTAAAACTTGATAGTTTTATCGGTACATACTTGTAATGACATTCAAGACATACTTGAAACTATGATAAAACTACCACAAGTTTTGATAGTTTTAGGATTTTCCTCTTTAAGAACACTTCCAGTTCGTCACAAATATTCTTCGAAGATTCCATTTTTCGATTCGTTCTGCTGAATGGGGACTTTTTTTTGTTTATAGTTGAGTGGAAGCTACTACATTTCTTTTCCAAAGTGGATATGTATGTAAATTGATTGTAAAATTGACCAAAAATGCATCTGTTTTTTGCCTGCCATTGATGAATTTTTTATGCGAAATTCAGTTTATTGGTGTTTTATAACATAAAAGTTCGAACATTTTAATGCGCCACTGAACTATTGCAAGAACATTGACTTATTTAAAAAATTAAAAAATAGTTGAAAATTCAGCAATTAGGTGACAATGCTGATAAATTGTTAGATCTTGAATAAAGTGTGTCTACAATCCATTTTAAGTTTGAAAATGTATTTTAAACAGCATTGTTTGTTCGTACCATTGGAAAAATGAGAGTTTTGTTGCATACTTATGAAAATGGCTACCATTCCGGAGAATCCAGAATAGCCACGCTCCTTACTTCGGAAGTACTGCGCTGTATTTCCACGGTGGTGTGTTATAAAGGGCGATACGGTCAAAATTTGGTCAATATCAACTTGACGTATTTCTTTCAATTTTGCATTTAAAAAACCTGAACACCCCTCATTTTGAAGGTGTGTGTGTGTAGAATGTTGCTCCTATTTTGATTTTGGAATTCACTCTTCAGTTGTCAAAATGCCGTCCAAGCAAGAAGAGCAGCGTATCAAAATTTTGCTCGCGCATCGCGAAAATCCGAGCTACTCGCACGCAAAGTTGGCAAAATCGCTAAAAGTTGCCAAATCAACCGTTACAAATGTAATTAAAGTGTTTGGGGAACGTTTGTCGACAGCCAGGAAGTCTGGATCGGGGAAATCGAAAACCGGAAGCCGCTGAGACGACAAAGAGAGTTGCCGGTAGTTTCAAGCGAAACCCTAACCTATCTCTCCGAGATGCCGCAAATAAGCTGGTGTATCGCTCTACAACCGTGCATCGAGCCAAAAACGAGCAGGACTATCGACTTACAAGCAAGGTAGTGACTCCAAATCGCGATGATAAACAAAATACGACGGCCAGGCGCGATCCCGGAGACTGTACACGACGATGCTGACGAAGTTTGACTGCGTGGTAATGGACGACGAAACCTACGTCGAAGCCGACTACAAGCAGCTTCCGGGACAGGAGTTTTATACGGCAAAAGGAAGGGGAAAGGTAGCAGATATTTTCAAGCACACGAAACTGTCAAAGTTCGCAAAGAAATATCTAGTTTGGCAAGCCATCTGTACCTGTGGCTTGAAAAGCAGCATTTTCATAGCTTCCGGGACTGTCAACCAAGAAATTTACGTGAAAGAGTGTTCGAATACACGTCTGCTGCCTTTCCTGAAGAAACACGGTTGTTCCGTACTGTTTTGGCCGGATTTGGCATCTTGCCATAACGATAAAAAGGCCATGGAGTGGTACGCCGCCAACAACGTGCAGGTGGGTCCCAAGGACAAGAACCCTCCCAACACGCCAGAGCTCCGCCCAATTGAGAAATACTGGGCTATTGTCAAGCGGAACCTAAAGAAGACCAAAAAACTGCTAAGGACGAGCAGCAGTTCAAGGCAAACTGGCTTTCTGCGGCGAAGAAGGTGGACAAGGTGGCTGTACAAAATCTGATGGCAGGGGTCAAGCGTAAGGCCCGGCAATTCGGATTTGGAAAAGCGGAAGCCTAACTGAATATTTTTCCTGAATTTTATACTAATTGAACTTTAAAAAGATATTTAATTTGATTTTTTAAATAAACGATTTCACCGATTTACACGCGTTTTCGCTTGACCAAATTTTGACCGTATCACCCTCTATAACGCACTACCCGCCAAGTTATTTTTAACTTGCATCAAATCAATTATCTTGTGTTATGATTTTCAGTTTTCAACAGGCGACACATTCCGCCATTTAATTTGATTCGTTACAAAAAAAAAAGAACGCATAACGCATAGACCCTTCTGATAAATTATTCTCATGAGCCTGCGAATCCAATGGAATCTAGCGATGGTCAAAATTGTCGTAGGTGGCTGAGATGAAGGAGTATTCAATATAGGGTAATGGGATGTAATGTTAGCCTAGCTCCTTCATTCGGCCTATGTACCAAATGTGTCATTAATTTAGCGATAATCAACAAAATCATGTTGCTAAAAGGATGACCGATGTAATCCGAAGCAATTGAGACAATATTAATCTAATCTAATCTAATCTAATCTAATCTAATACAAACGCAGCCAGTACGGGAAAGCATCCTGGAAATAATTGGGTTAGATAACGCCCAATTATTTTTTTTGTCAATATTGATGCTTGCAGCATATCAAAGACATGATACAAGCGTCAAAGCGGCCAGGCCTACTGCGTTGCATTAACCGCAAAAGATGATTCTGTAAAATGAGTTGGATTCAAATAAATAGATTTGAACCACAACGCATTTTGTGAATCCACAGGGGAGGAAGGATGCGTGGACATACCGTACCATACGCTCCGAGGTAAAAATAATAAAATAATATCAAAGTGAATCTTGAAAATCCGTGAAATGATAATTATGATATTGTTAATAATAAAAATAAAAATAAAAATAAAAATGCAATGTCATATAGAAGAGTATATAAAACAGGGAAGCTGTATTTTAAAATGATATCAACTATTACACATATCTGCAGATTGTTGTCCTGCTGTAATTGTAGAAGTTTCCGCGTATATACTATGAACATGAAAGTTTAGACAGTGTATTATAGCCACGATTTAAAAAATATACCTAAAAAACTTGGAACTCCATGGATGACCTGAAATGATATATGGAGATTAGTAAATGTCGATGTTTTGTTCCGTCTGCTTGCACCACCATATGTAGTGGATCTCATAGGTTCCACTGGTTCAACTGGACATCCACTGGTTGGTCACTGATCTATTCTAATCTAATACAATACGAACGCAGCCAGTACGAGAAAGCATCTTGGAAACAGCTGGGCTAGATGACGTTGAATTATTATTATTTTCTTTTAATATTGATGCTTGCAGCACATCAATGACATACAACAAGCGTCAAAGCAATCTAGCCCACTACGGGGCATCAACCGTGAAGGAAAATCTATAAAACGAGCTGGATTCTATATAATACAAACTCTACGTATTTGTATTACCACAGTTACCTGAAATTAAACTTAACAGAAACCTTAACTTTGAACAATTTATAGCATACAAATGTGGGATCTCATTTGTTATATACAGTAAAGCTGCAATTACTAAGAATTTTTCGATTAAATTTATACTTAGACTTCGGTCATTCCACGATGATATCGCGGAACTCCAAATGTTCAAATGCTGTGTTACTTCAAATAAGAATTCAATATGTGAATTTATAAAGTAATCACTATGCAATGCTGGAAATAAAATAGATACATATTATTGTTGAAATGAGACTCTAATTCTTCTCATGTTGCTCTTTCCTCTCGTCACATGGTTTTGGTAAGCAGCCATAATTCTAATGAGCACGCTGAGCTAAGAAGTTTAATGAAAATATTCGTTGATCCCTATTTATTCAGGTTTTATCCGTTGATTCCCACTTCCACACAACTCAACATAAATATGACCGCCTCAGCACTTTTAATGTGGAGCCACTCAAAATCCAGCCCATGCTACCTGTACCGATAAAACAACAATTTGAATCGGATAAATCTCGACAACTTATTCAAACAGACGTATCTGGTTTTGTAAACAAAGAGGGAAAAAAAGTTTCAAACTTTAAATTTATGGCACTGTTCCCAGCACTGTTTCCTAAATAATTTCACTAGTGAACTATGAAAACTATCAACATTTAATGCTGTACACCAAATTTTGACGCAAACCCGTCGAGATTAACAGCACCTTCCTCGTGACCCTCAAACAAACTAACACCACCTTCAATAGGGATAATTTTCCCCCAGCATATCAACGGTGTGAGCGCGTGCAGGAGTTTCAAGAGCCACGACGCATCGTCGTCCACAAGTTCCGACTCGTCTTCCCAATTTAGTTGTTAAAAAATAATTACTATTGAAGCTTTAAAAACATTTCAAGTAAGAAATATTTTATCAGATTGTTAGCGTGCTGTTGCAAGGGTTAATATTTTAGGTATTTTTCAATATATTCAAAATATTAAACAATTTAATTGATGAAAGTTGTACTTATCTGCTTCAAACTGATACCAATTTTTCTATTTTAGAGAGTAGTGCCCACTCCGTCTTTCTCCCGTTCTCCTCGAAATGACGTTACGGTCAGCTGTGTTTTCCGGTACTCCTTAATACGCCATTTTCACAGATGAAAACTGAAATCTTTTCCTTTATTTTTCCAGTTCCAGTCACTTCACTATTTTTATCCACAGTTTAACACTTTTTAGGATCCATAACACTGAACATTTTTGAACAATCGGAAAGCAAATTTACTTCCTTTTGCTGTTCGGCAAGGCAAGGTATCCTTCTCTCGGTCTTCCACATTTGCACTTGAAGCAATTGAGACAATATTAATCAACAAAAAGTTGTTCACTTCCGCGTAATTTTCGATTTCTTGAACTTTTGGGGCATCTTGATTTCACTGGTTAAGCTGAACCGATGATCTACACGATCTTCAAGTGATCAAAATGTGGCTTAATTGAATCGATAAAGCAAGTAATGCAGTCTGGATGTGCAGAAAATAGTTACACGTTACAAATTAAATGTTCACATAGCTGAAATAACAATGATTTTACAAGAAAATCGTAGACCCAATGTTGGGGACATATTATTTTTGATGTTCCTAATTATGGCCTGTTGTATCAATAACGTAGTAAAAACATTCTTGTTGGTATAGTTTCACGTGGAAATGCGTGATTTTGCGGTTGTTTATATTCAAATGGCTCATCTAAACAAAAACCGAAGGAACAAAATCATTGTATAGTGAATTAAAATGTTTTCATTATTGAATGGCTGATAAATCAAATATGAACATCGCTTAAGTGTTTCGAGGCAGTTTTACTTTAGTTTGTTTTGTGAAATGTTGTATCAAGTAAATCGAATACAGCTTACAATGTCTTAATTCATAAAATTAGGCAAAAAAAACCGAACAAAGACTGCCTTTAGTAGTAAATCCATCGAATGGGACGAACTTGGATCCATAAATAGACCCAATTTGGTGCCTATAAACCGACATTAAATCCACATCCCTCGAATGTTTCTGACTTTATAAAAAGAGTTGTGTAACTTTTCGTGATACATACTACCAAATGTCTTATCAAACTTATCTTTGCAAGTGTATAACTAGTTGAATCTCGCTTACAGCTCAAAAACTATATGCGTTATAACATAAAATGTGATCGATGGTTGCATAATAGGCTGAGTCAAGGGACACATACCCTATTGAAAAGTTTTTTATTGAATTTTCGCTTGAACGATCCACTATTTTTTTCACCTATGTGTGTCTATTGTTTATTTTTCACATAACGTTCTTTCTCAAGAGTATGTGCTCTTATTTGAAATCAAATGGTTCTAAGAGCGTTTTATGGCAGCATTTTCAAGATACATTCATTTTAAAAAAGAATGTCATAAAACTTTCATAAAACTTTTATCAGGATTTATGAAAGTTGCGAAACGGTGTCTTGAGAGGGGAATCAAGTATCTTATAAAATTACCTATAAGGTAAATAACACTTATAAATGATATAGTTTTATGGATGTTTCTTCAAGTGTTCTTTAATCATTCTTAAGAACTGTAAATCAATTAAAACCACCTTAACTTGGAAAATGCTTTGATAAAACCAGATGATCTCCATAATGCTTTGATAAAACTACCATAAATACATGATTAAAACCAATTTGCGTTTTAATTTTTACTTGGGAAGCGCAGCAGCGCTCGCACCGGGTTCGCCTAGTGAAATATTGAAAAGAAAAAAATAGATTGAGTAGGAGGTGCTGTTATAATGTTCTATTTTTTTTTTGTAGATATTGTTTTGTGTGGCACTAAATTTTTTTTAGGTTTTGTCGTGACATAGTTAAGCCTATAGTTTCACAATTCTTATTATAAGTGGCCATAATTTGATTTAGAGGGCCATATTTGGCATAGTTTGTTTCGACAATGATTAATTAGGAATAAATTCCAGTTCCGTAGTAGCTAGTAAGATATGCAGAAGTTTAATTTTGATAAAATTTAAGCTGAACCAATCTGCTGTGAAACTATGTCGTTTGCAAAAAAAACCTTTGCAAATTCGCGAAGCTGTTGCAATGTTTGAATATTGTTAAGCATGCAGCGCACTTCGTCAGATGGGAGAGGATACATTGTCCATCCCAGTTTCCTAAGAGCATATAATAAACATTGCTTTGGTACTGATTATATTTGGTTTATTTTGAGTGCTTTGAAATTGAACCTAGACAATGATTCAGTGTTCCAGTCGCAACCTAACACAAGTTACATGTACTGTTTTTATTGTGTAGGGATCATCAATGTTGAAACATAAGCTATTTTTTAAACCAAGCATTTTGTTTGCTCAATGAATAATGGTATTATAATGATCATTGATATTAAGTTTCAAATCCAATATGAAACCTAGATCCCTTACCCTTTCACATTTCTAACCTCTTGATTCCCAATGAGGTCTATATATGGCGTACTTAATTTTCTGCTGGAATGATATTAAATTACATTTTTGATGTTTAGTTGCAGTAAGCTTTTCGAACATCATGTATGGAATATGTGTATTTCACTTTGGAATACATTAATGTCCTCTTGGTTTCTTATTTCTAGAAATAGTTACATTTCAGCATCATAAACAAGCATTTTGTTTGTTTTCAGAATGAAGGAAATGTCGTTTACTTAAAGTATGAATAGGAGAGGGCCAAGATTGAATCAAGAAGTGACTTGGAATTTCTTTCCATTGAATTTAATTATTTTCTGGCAGTTTGTAAGATGGGATTCAAGCCATTTAAGAAGTGCAAGCTCTATGCCAATTTTCTGCAATTTGAAGAGTAGCATTGGAATATCAATGCGATCAAATGCTTTGCTAGAGTCTGTGTAAAGAGCTTCTAAGGGTTGTCATTTTCCATTGCAATCAATGAATAGTTACATGAATTCTAATAAATTTATGGCAGTTAAGCCACCATAAAAAGAACCTGTAAGCTGTATATTTGAGATCCTATTCTTTTATAATTTTTTCTTAGGAATGCTTTTCCATATTTTTGGGAATATTCCAGCTGCAAGCGATATTTTTAACAGCCAAAACAGCACCCTAGTAGCACATTTGTTATAAAGTTGAAATAACATTTATATGCCTTGCTTAGTCATAATCAAGTAACTACAACTAATTATGATTGTAGTGTGCTACTTGGGCAGAGTTGTAAGTTCCATAGCTAGGTTCTTCAGGAAAACATGGGGAATATCGTCTGGTTTTTAAGGGCTTGCAGAAGGTCGTACCGTGACTTTATTGACACCTATAATTCGTTGAAATAACATTTATACGCCCTGTATCATAACCAAGAACCAACGATCAGATTGTAGATGATACTTGGGCAGAGTTGTAAGGTCCATAGCGGTCTCAGGAAAACATGGGGAATATCGTCTGGTTTTAAGGGCCTGCAGAAGGTCGTGTACCGTGACTTTATTGACACCTATATCACAAGGAAAATCCGGGATAGATTCAAAGAAATCCCGGTTCCGGTCATTTTTGGAACAGGAGGAATAATTTCCTGGAAAAATGTTGCAAAAAGATTGCATATTTCTTCCGAATTGCTGCCAATGCGTTCATCTAGATGCATGAATGATTGTTTTAACGTAATTAAAAAGAGGTCTTAGGGCTCAACTTTATTTCTTTCAGTTTTAGTGTTATAAGGTTTGCATACGCAACAATCCGACACCTCAAAACATGAATAAAACTTAAATTTCGCATTGTATTTCCGTCGTAGTTGTTCACTTCAGATTCATGGGATGTGTTTTAACAATTCGTGAAGACAAAACATAGTTATTCGATAATTGCATTAAATTTTCGAAATGTGTGCTTAACTCCATCCATTAGGGTTTGTAAAGACTCTACAGAAACCGTAGAAGCCGTTTTTGTCCAAGTTTGCTGGAAGTGTTTGATTTTTTTGATTCCTTGCTTCTTTCCAGAAAGCATCCTCTTCAGAGCCCAATATCTCTCGATTGGTCGGAGCTCTGGGCAAAGCTGTTTTTACTTTATACGACTTAAGTCCCAAACGTTGTTTTGATTTTTGGACAAAACCAGGCGACATCCCTATTTTACGAGCCACCGTTCGAAAGGAGAGATTTGGGTTTTTCGTTAATATCCTTTTCACCTTTCGCTCCATGACAGGATCAGCGGATCCAATGTTTTTGTCACTTCTCGGTTTCCTCTGCTACCGTCAAACGTTCCGAAAATGATTTGAGCACATCGTGACCAGTGGGTTTAGGCAAATCTAATGTTTTTGCAAGGTCCCGTATTGACAAGTCAGGATATGCCGTACGCCCGTACAAAATTCGCTCGCGCACTTGTTTGTCTTTCGTCGCCATCTTGAATACTGAACATGAAA
The DNA here is from genome assembly GCA_034211315.2 of Aedes japonicus. Lineage (NCBI taxonomy): Eukaryota > Metazoa > Arthropoda > Insecta > Diptera > Culicidae > Aedes > Aedes japonicus. The sequence goes on from JASCZW010014290.1 coordinate 19,927, forward strand.
TGTCGACATCAATCATAGTCTTTTCATCATGCTCTCAGCTATACCATAGTGAATTTTTCAATTCCTACGTGCAATATTTCAAAAGTTACAATGATTTGAAAGTGTCCGGATTAATATGGATACAGACCTTACTCTTCAAATGCGATGTCGATGGCTAAATTTAGTTGATTACAAACGTCTTAATATTTTTCTAAATCTCTAAAATGCTATTGGTACAGTCCATGCTGCATTCCAATTACTTATTGCGTATTAATTATTAGACTTTGAATAATGTGTATTATTCGTAAACGATCACTCAAGTGAAGCTCGGCGTGACTTTCGATCATTTAAGAGATATTTCTGCAGTCAGTGAGGTACAGCATTGAATTTGATAGCCGTGATATGTCGAAAATCATTAGAATCCGAATATATACTTTCGGTCTTTTGGCACTATGTATTTTACTTTTCTAAGCACACGATGAAATCAGCCGGACGAAATCAACGCCTCGCCTTAAACCTTCTGTATTGGTGGCAATATTCAACAAAGACAGTTGAGGACTCATATGCGAGTGTCTTTGCAAAACGATCGCGCCTGCCAAGATTTTCTCGAATCACTCGTTTGCGATTGGCAATGGAGAAGTACCAGGTCAATGAGGTGAAGGCAGAGAAAGTCAAGGTGTTTGTAGGTATTAGTAATGACAAATGTAAACAATCCATGATTTCGGGTAGTGACGAAGTATCAATATACAAGCAGAATGATAATAGAACAAGTTTAGTTTTTTGTCCGCATTTTTTAGGTGCACAAAAAGGCATTTTCAGTCAGAACCTTCAATACCACATCAATTGCCGAAAATCAACAATACCACCTTGTGATTTGCTGCAGTTGTGAATGGCTATGTTTTTGGAGATCAGCGTCACTGCATGTTTTCAAAAAAGCAGGCTGTGCATCATATCACGAAAACAATGACAGTATTTTGCATTCCACGTGATACAACACAACCAATTGTGCTCCACCTGTATAGACCTTATAGGTACGCAGTTGACGTTTCACACCGGATTGATTTCGTACCAGCAAATTTTCTGCCATTTCACAACGGCGAAAGAGGAACTCATTACCCAAACATCGTTGATTCCCAAACATCGTCCAGAATTACGAGAGCCACCGATTGGTGGAGTGTGCGCTTTTGGCAGTGAAAATAAGGATGTCGATTGTTTGAATTTCGTAATCTGTTATCCATCGCGAATGAACGATAGAAAAGGTGAGGTGCCAAGCCAAGCCTGGCTTAAAGTAACGTAAAAAATCATGAATGTTCAGGAATTGTTTGAATCATAAAATCAGTTAGAGTGGAACAAAGTTCACCGGGTCATCCAGAAATTTTTATAATTTTCTTTGTGATATACAAAGATTTCCTCGAGTTCACAGTCGTTGAGTCTTTAAGTTCCTATGGACAAATAAAGACTGTATTCGATGAAATTTGGACACACAAAATAGGTCACCGAAAATTTTCCTTGAGCCCAATTCTTTTCAAACTTTCTGGAAATAAAGTACTACTAAATGGTTAAGTTTTGACATCATTGGTTTATTGAACTCTTCTCCTGAACCCAAATGCCTGCACCTTTGCCTTGACCCCTTTCATCAAATTTTGGCAATGATAGGACCGACTTGCTTACTTACTTTTAACCACACTCTCTATAGTTCAAGTTCATTTTCTATCAGTTTTGGAGTTTTAACGAGCTTGCCCTTCATGATCGCCTCCAAAATTTTCAATTGGGCGAAGTTCCGGAGTGCTGAGGCGTTGACGTCTTTTTGGTACATAGACTGGCATTAGTATCTTTGTACCAGCCTAAGACCAAACAGTGTCGGGCCATCGTGAGATCCCAAGAAGGGCAGAAGTCGTTTTTGGAGGCATTCGTCCTTGGTAGATTTGTCCGTTGATCTGTCCTAGAGGTGATGAAGGGCTGACTTCATTTTGCCACATCCGCAGATCGCTTGCCAGACAAGGAATTTTTGGCGAATTTCGACAGTTTCTTCTTCCGTACACTCTCCGGAACGGCCAACTTAGGAGGTGGCGACGTAGTGTTCTGTCCTGGCATTTGTTTGGTGTCGGCTTTAATGTAGGTCTCATCGTCCATCACACGCATGAACGGTTTTGTGCGCCACTTCCTGTACAGTTTTCTCGCACGAGTTTTGGGCCAACCGAGTTCTGGTTTATCGCTCCGGTTCGGTGCCTTCTGACTCCTTTGCATTGGGCCATGTAATCCAGAACGTTTCATTGTTTTGTGTATGTATGTATGTATGGTAGCCACCATCCCCTCTAGCCCTTGGCTTGGATGCAGCTCCACTTAACAGCAAGATCAAATTGGGCCACCGATCTGAATTCGCACTATCGCTGTATGAAGGCCAAAAACGGAGGGGTGGACCCGTAAGCAGAGACACTTACACGAAATCCACGGGAAATTAAGAATCTCCTTCCAACGATATGATCCAACAAATCGAATAACACAATTCGCAATACTCATTAAGCTTTCTACAGGATGGCTTGTTAAGAAGGGCGCGTCACTCTCCTGAAACTGTTGGAGTAGAACCTGCAGCACCACACTCGAATCGGTAGGATAAGAAATGATACTGTTTGTTCCCTCCTAGACTCAGGCAGTCAATCAAACCATCGTCCAGTTTCAGCTTGAATGATACCCTGGTGCTCCCTCCCAACCCAGTATTTATTATATTTATATAAATATAGATGCAATGTAATAATAATATGTTATATATGAATATATAGTAGAACAAAAATTATATGAGGATATTTAGTTAAATTATGTAATAGTTGGAGTTCACGAGCCTATGATAACCATGTTAAACTAAATTAATTAACCTGCTGAAATAATAATATTAAGGCAGTAATAATAATATGCAGCTTCGTACCACTTTGTATCACTGATGGGTGACTGTATCTCTGGAATGTGAAGGTCATCTTGTTATTCATTGAGGTATAAATATCAATAAAGAATTCAATTGTATATAAAACCATAATATTATATTATTACGTATTTAATCATGACATATAGATATATAACCTTCTGGAATGAAGAGCATTTATTAATTTTGATTATTATTTGATATAATTTAATAAAAATAATTATACCGGCCGGATCACCAAACTGAAGCAATTAAAATTTTATTAATTATTTTATTACTTCTTCCATAATATTATATGTATGATATGCAATTAATAATGATGAACAGCTGTGTTCCTCTGAACCGCTCAAATAGTAGTTGATGATCGTGTACTGAAATGTTAAGGTCATATTTCGCCATTTAATGGAAAATATAATGAAGGAATTAAAGGTTGAGTGGTCGAGAGAGTCGTCAACATTTCTATTAATGA
>JASCZW010014291.1:0-23302 GCA_034211315.2 Aedes japonicus
GCTTTCACAGCTCGAATCGTCTTCGCTCCGTGGAGCACCTCCCGGAAAACTAAAGATGTTCCCTCCTCAACCAAATCCGAATCGAACTCGTCATCTGAAAGAGGAGCGAAAGGAGGATTTATATTGGTATCAGGTGGCATTTTCTCTGCAACATTTCTCTTGGTTACGCTGAACGTTGTTTCAGAGAACGTTCAGATTTTCTCCCCGCGTTGTTTATACGCCGGGCACGACGAGCATGAGGAGGAGTTCCCTTGCAGAAAACGCATTTTAGTGTATTATCTGCACAGGGACCGTTTATCATGTTTCTCCCGCAAGTTGAGCAGCGTGTCTTATTGCCGCAATGCGGAGGCCTTTATCTGCTGGCAGTTTGGCAATCATTTACGGGGCGTTACAAATATAACCCACGCACAGGTAGCCGGGGTTTGTCAGTTCTAAGAGAACTGAGGAAGAACGAAACCAGAAAGGTTACCCGAAACGAGTCTGTGGGGGTAACTTTTTCTTACCCTCGCTGTGTGATATTTTCACTAATTTTGTCGCTTCCAGTATCTGAACTGGAAGCAGAGGGTTCTTGAATCAACTGACCGCTGCTTCTTCAAATTTCCAAGGCACAGACTCTGCCTCTGTGACCGCTCTACTGTCTCTTCCATCACGAGCTGGAGATATAAACTCGATATTCAGTGGCAAAATGCTGGGTAGCAGCAATCTCATTAACCTGCTCTTCAGGTTAGAGACGACAACACGGGTTTATTAAATTTACACTTTCGTGATCTCTGTCACGGCTGAAAATACGCTTCGTCGGATCAGTAGTGATTTGATACACATTCAAAGGTTTCATTTTGGGCTGAAAGTAGACAACCGCTGGACCGACCAGTCAACAGACTGATCAGCGTTCCTGCGAATATTTTCTGTGCCTCCCCATCATCCGGTGGCAAAAAGAGAAGTGCGCAACCAAACCGTCATGTCGAAAAACCTCTTCAACATGCCCGATTTGCCCTTCTCCCACACACAAGCTTCGGCAAAGATCACACAAATTAAAGCTAGCTCAAATTAGGATGAGCGACTGGAAAAAAAAACTTAACTAATATTACTGAATTGTTGCTGCTGCTGCTGCTGCTGCTGCTGCTGCTGCTACTGCTGCTGACGCTCCGTATGCGCGAACGTCGCGCACTTCGCCGCGAAGACGGGAATGATTTTCGCTGATGCGATCGCCTTCGGGTGCAGGTGCACTCATCAACGCGCTGTCGGATGACCGTTGTGATGCCAGTATTCTCATATCGCTGGTTAATCGCCACGCGAAGTGTGAATCGCGAAAATAGCCGGAAGATAATTCGCCAGCTAGCACTGTTTGACACGTTTTTTCTATTTCACTGGAAAACCACTGCCTTTTTAGAAAAAAGCTCACTTTTACTTTACTCACTGAAGTGGTATATTTTGAAAAACTATTTTTTTCCAACGATTGCACTCGAATAAATCTTCCAAAATAACCGGGCGCTTTGGATCGGTGGAACGAACGATTCTTCTTTCGCTGAACGAAGTGGGGTGGCCTCGCACCTAAATGCTCGAATGATTTTCAAGAGTTTCAAGATTATTTTTCGTATCAATTCAACTAAAACCTGTATTCGAGCATTTTTCTTTCAGTGTAGATTTTGAATTATTTCACGGATTGCTGAAATGTTGCACTTATATGACAGCTGAAAATCTCCACTTTATTTCATGGTACAATATGTTTGCATTCTTGTTACATTTAGTAAAATGGCGTCGAATCAAGTAGAAGTGCGCTACCGCATTTTGTACGGACGGAAGCAAAATTCGAACTTATCGTTTCGCGATCTTGCCAGAGAACTAAAACTACCGAAAAATACCGTGTTTTGTATTTGCAAATCATTTGTCCAGCTCCAGCTGTGGATTGGAAGGTTGGAAGTGGAACAAATCGAAAAGTATGCTCTCGACAAATGGACAAGTAGATGGTAGACTTAGTTCATTATTTTACATCGCAATGCAAAGGAACGTCGTTAGCGAGTACTTCCGGACATAAAAGGTATCCAAATTCCCAAGGCGGAATTTGACTAGCATCTTCACATGTAGTTGTGGTCGAAAATCTAAAAGTTTCGTCTCTGCCGGCACGAGCAATAAGGTTGAGTACGAGAAAGAATGTCTGCAAAAGCGGTTGCTATCGTTTATCAGAAGCCACGATTGTCCAGCTCTGTTTTAGACAGATTTAGCCTCTTGTTACTATGTGAAATCCGTCCTCGAACGGTATAAGGTACAAGAGGTCAAATACGTGCCAAAAACAGCCAATCCACCAAACTGTCCAGAACTTTACCCAATAGATAAGTACTGGTCTCTAGTTAAGCGGAAACTCTTCGTAAACTAAGAAGAAAGCAAATGGTACCGATGATTTTAGGAAAAGGTGAAGAATCATCACGGCGGTCGTATCTGAGGATACCGTAGGGAACCCTGATGGCGGGTGTAACACTGAAAGTTCGAGAATTTTACAGAAAAAGGATTAACGTCATAATCAACTGTTTCTGATGTAGATATAACTCTCTTATTGTAGGATAAACAATCAGTTTTGCTGAATTGAAGGGTGGAACAGTCAAAAATTGGTCAAACATGATTGAGCGCACACTGAGTAGTTTATTATATAAATGATCAATCTTAATTTTTTTAAGCTTATCGTCTACAAAACACGAACAATTATTTGATTGGGCTTCCGCTTTTCCAAATGTGAACTGTTGAGCATCACGCTTAACCTAATCCATCAAGTTTTGTACCGCTGTTATATCCACCTTATTGGATGCTGAATGTCAATTTGACTTGAACTGTTTTTCACTTCCAGGGTTTTCTCCTTGGGTACGATTTGCACACTTTTGGCGAAATACCATTCCAGAACCATTTTTCCGTAGGAGCACGAAGCGAAGTCTGGCCAAAACTGCACGGAACAAGTATGTTTTGTCAAGAAAAACAATTAGCGTTTTTGCAAGCATTCATTTACAAAAATATCTTGGTTGACAGTGTCAGTTGTCACGAAACTTTCGCTTTTTAACCCACAGGTACAAATCGCCTGCCAAACCAAGTGTTGTTTTGGGACTTTTGACTTTTTCCTGCTCAGACTTATCTTGAACCTTTCCTTTTCCGGTAGCCGTATAGAACTCTTGACCTGTGAGTTTTTTACCTAGGAGTTCGAGCAGTTTCTTTGCTATTTGCACTGTTGTGAGGGCTTTATTTATTTTCGATGTCTCTTATGGAAAGCTGCGGGATTGCGTTGATGCTTCTATGGCTTCCTGGTTTCAGTTTCCTCCTGATATCGACTTCCTTTCAGTACAATTTTATAACATTCGTCACGGTTGATTTGGAAATATTAGGAGATTTTGCCAAGTCGACGTGGGAATAATTTTGATACGCTGCTCTTCTTGCTTGGCAAAAACTAAATAGAGTTAACATTCCGTACACATACTCCTACAAAATGAGAGGTGTTTATTTTTTTCTAAATGCACGATTAATAAAACTACGTCGTATTTGAGTGGACCAAGTTTTGACCTTCCAGCCTTTATGTTTATATGTTTTGCTGCTATTATTTTGGTGTCCGAAATTTAACTTAGACAGGCTTTATCAAACATTATTAGTTGATAATTTTAAGCCCCCGACACAAATGGTTAAGTGTCGTTAATAAATTGTAATAAAAATAATTATTTTAAACTATTGAACATGACAAAAATTAAAGATAATGTCTTATAATTTTGATTTACATGTCTTATAATTTTGATATTTTGCTGGAGGGTGCACTAGCTTCATTTGACAGTAGGAAGCGGCAAGGCGACTGGAAATTTGGATTTGACAGAGAGCGCTGGAAAGTACCCTAAAGAGAATACTGGTGGCCAACAAATTGTACAGTTAGCTGATGGCTCTGCAGGCTGCTGCTAGCAAACCGTTGGCAGCCATTGATTATGCAGTGCTATAGCTAAAGCCTATAGGCAGTCAGTTGCCCAAGCCACTGATGTATTTGTAGCCAGCCGGTTGGTGCAACCTCGAGAAGCGATATATGGTGCTTGTGAGTCTGTGATATTGTTGGTTGCCATCGGCTGAAATAACCTGCTTATTCAAAAGACCAAGAAGGTTTCAATTCAAATGCGGACCATTTCAAATCCGTCCTTTTCATGACGACCAATTCAATTTTCAAGAGAGTTGTTACCAATTGGCTGCCGAACCGGTTCTGGCAGCTCTCATCTAGAATACTGATCAAGTGTGGAATCATTAACAATCTTTGGATGGAAAACTTGAAAGAAGTGTTCGAATTGAGTATCCAGTCTTAATTATTCCGAATCTATATTAACTATATGTCATCCGATATTAGTCTTCCGTGCTATAACTCTCCCAGTGTACGCTTCACTTATCACTGAGGTCTCCATAAACTTCGACCTATTCTAATTCTACATATTTTTTTATTAAAAAGTACCATCATGTCAATTGCAATAGAAGAATTTTCACTGATGTGTCGCGCATTGATGGATCCACTAGATTCAGTGTCTACAATTAATACTCATCTGCGCTCCGGAAACTTCAGGAACCTTGTTCCGTATATGTTGCTGAGCTGGCAGCAATGAATTTCGTATTGAAGGTGATTTTCGACATGTCCATAGACTAATATTTCATCTTCTCAGATAGTCTAAGTTCTATTGAGGCACTCTGGACGAAGAAAACAGTGAAGCACGCATCTTACTTTCTTTCAACGATAAGAAAGCAGATGTTTGCGTTGGTCGAAAGGTTACATTCCTGGGCGGTGGATTACATTCCATTATTCCAAATGTTTCCATCGAGATCATGGTTCATAGGTCTAGATGTAAGTCGCAGTTTCATTCGTGTGATGTCAAGACTTATGTCCAACCACTACTCGCTAGACGCACATCTCGACGGAATTAACCTCGTCGATAGATACATATCGTAGGTGCGGAACCGGTTATGATGTCATCGGTCACACAGTTTGGTATAACGATGCCTCCAGAGCACGACTATTGGATACCCTAGTGTCCCAAGGTAGACAACCGTTCCGAGAGGTAAGAGATGTTTTAGGAATGCGAGATCTTTCCTTCATGCAAGCGATCTACGAATTCCTTTGTTTGTCTGACCTTAGTGTGTAACACCCGCTATTCCTGTAAATTTCCCGCCAGTTGAGCAGCAACCAGGGTCAATTGTGCCACAATAGTCTACACTGACGGATCTAAGTGTAAAAATAATGTACGAGCAGTCCTGTTCAGAGGCAACCTTCAAACATCAATAGGTCTTCCATCATATTGTAGTGTTTTCCCAGCAGAGGCCTATGCGATCCAATCAGCCCTTAGTATAGGTGCCTCAAACGAACTAATCATATTGTCCGACTCGGCCAGCTGCCTTATTGCCATCGACACAGGCAAATCACAGCATCCCTAGATTCAGGAAATAGAGAAACTACTACGAAATCGTCCAATACACCTTTGTTGGATCCCTGGTCACGCTGGTATCCGTGGCAACGAGGAAGCAGATCGCCTCGCAGGTGAAGCGCGGAATAGTCAGCCGCTTGATGTCGCTATCCCTAGGATTGACGCAACGAGAGCAATGAACCAAGCTATCCGACAGCAGTGGGAAGAACGTTGGGCGCAAATGAGGGACGTGAAACTGCAGGAGGCTAACACACAAAAAATATTCGATCAAAACAATTCTACTGACCAGCGAGTACTCACTCGACTACGCATTGGTCATACAAGGCTTACGCACGAGTTTCTATTGAAGAAATCAACTCCACCAGTATGTAATTGTTGTGGAACGGTTGTGGAAGTCTGCCACATAATCTTGCACTGCAAAAAATCGAAGTAGCTAGAACGAAGTACGATATCGATCCGACCAACCTGAATGCAGCGCTATGTAACGAAGATGACAATGAAAAGCAATTGCTGAAGTTCCTGCCTGAAATTAATGTGTATCGAAGCTTGTGAGGAAAAGAAAGATCCAAAAAGTAAGAAGCGAAGAAAAAGGAATATGTAACAGGAAATATCGGAGGTCTGAAAGCGTAAACAAAAATGAAGCAGGATGACGAAGAAAAAAAATAAAAATTTGGAAAGTTGAAAAGAACATGAAAATCCAGTGAAAACTAAGAAAAATGGAAGAAAATACGCGGAAGAAGAGAGGTGTTGAAAAAAAAATGCACGAAGAGAAGTGGAAGAAGAGAAGGAGAAGAAGAGAAACGGAAGAATGGAAATAGAAGACCGGAAGCAGTAAACCGGAAGAGAAGCGGAAGAGAAGAAAGGGTGAACAATTAGAGTGGAAGCAGAGAAGTGGAAGAAATGAAGTGGAAGAAGAAAAAAAATGGAAGAAGAGAAGCAGAAGCAAAGATACGGAAGAATAACTGTGGATGAAAAGAAGCTAAAAAACAAAAATTGAAAAAAAACAAAACGAAAGAATTGAAGTAACACAAGAAAAACGAAAGAAGATAAATAAGAGAAGCGGTATATGAAAAACGTAAGCAGATTAGCTGATGAAATGAAACGGGAGAAGTTAACCGGAAGAGTAGAATCGGAAGAAGAGAAGCGGAAGAAGAGAAGCAGAAGAAGATAAGTGGAAGAAGCGAAGCGGAAGAAGATAAGTGGAAGAAGAGAAGCAGATGAAGAAAAACAGCGGAAGCAAAGTATCAGAAGAATAAATGCGGGAGACGAGAAACGAATGAAGATGAGCGAAGGAAGAAAGCGCAAAACGGAAGAATAAAATAGAAAAAAAAATAAGATTAAAGGGGGATATACAGTTAGAATGACCAAAAAATTCAATTTTTTCACGAAAAATTGAAACACCGGACTCTAATAACTCGATCGTTTCTTGATTGAGATTTTTGCTCTAATCTAGATGTTTTCACGATTGCATTTTATTAACCTAAGTATACAAATACGAGATGAATGTATGTTGTGTTCGTTGTAACCATACTCATAATATAAATCTGGTCGTTTTATTGATACATTGTGTATCTTAAGTAATCGATGCTATACACCTATTTAATTTTTGGTTTCTTTTTTTCATCTCTATTGATAAGATCGAAATCAACTTCTTCGATTGTTAAATAGCCTGCTCGGGGAAATTTAGCAGCCATTATAAATTTGTGACCAGTCACTTCGTTCGTCCATTCAATCCTTAGTCCTTCTAACAAAAATGGGTGTATTCTTTCGAAAGAGGATGTGATGCATTTGCTCTTTGTGAAACTTGGCTTTCTTCCGAAATCGATGTTCCGTTTCGTGATTTCAACATTATTCGGCTTGATCGTGGAGGACGCGTACTTTTGGGGTTCAAAAAGTGCTTCTCATTCTATAGAGTGAATTTTCCTCCAATTCCAGGTATTGAAGTTGTCGCAGGTCAGGCTGTTATTGAAAAAAAGACTTTGTATTGCTTCTGAATATATTCCTCCTAGAGCCTCAATTAACCGAAAACTGCTTTCAGATATTTGTTCGGTCCTTCCTTCTCCACGAATGATCATGGGAGATTTTAACTCTCACGGTACAGGCTGGGGAGAACTGTACGATGAAAACCGGTCTTCTTTGAACTTCAATATGACAGTTCTCAACAATGGAGAAGTTACACGCTTGGGGCTGGTCCATCCTCGGTTGGCAGTAGATTAGATCTCACAGTTTGTTCGAATTCACTATCATTGGACTGCACATGGAGTGTGATTGAGGATCCCCCATGGTAGCGATCACTTGCCCATTAAAATTTCGGTTGCCACCGAATTCAATCCGGCTGACTCCGTCAACGTCGCATATGATCTTACCCGTTACATCGATTGAACAAAGTTTAGGACAGCAGTAGAGGAAGCCGTAACGACGGTAGAAGAGCTTCCACCGCTGGAGAAATATAAATTCCTCTCCAACCTGATCTTAGGCAGCGCACTTCAAGCTCAAACTCGACCAGTTCCAGGGACGTCATTTCGCAGAAACCTCCTTCTCCATGGTGGGATCAGCAATGCACCGAGATTTGCCGTAAAACGTCCGACGCGTTTTATGTTTTCCGTAGACGTGGAACACCTGAGCCCTTTGAATAGTACACGGCATTCTAACGCGAACTTAAGAGCCTCATCAAGGCCAAGAAACGCGGTTATTGGAACACGGCGTGAAGATTGTGTAACCGAACTACGAACAACGAGAGTGAGGAGTACACGGATCAATGGATACTCAAGTTTGCGCTAAAAGTTTGTCCAGAGTCTGTGCCGGCACGGATGATTCCTCGCGAAACCACGAATTCGATAGATGAGATAAGGAGTGTATCGAAAAGTAGTTATAAACTTCCAAATAATAAAATAGGCATGAAAACATGGTTAAAATTAACATACTATTTCAGTTTATTATAGCTTAACATGTTTACAAAAGATCCAAACGGAAAAACTAGTCATCATGTTCATTTCTGTAGAATGCCCGTACCTTTGATTTGACACCTGCCATCAAATTCTGCACAGTGACCTTTGTGCACTTCCTGGATGCCGCTGCCCAATTTTTCTTAAAATCGGTCATGTTTTGGGACACTGTACCATCCTTCTTAAATATACGCTTGACTATTGCCCAATAGCGTTCGATCGGTCGCAACTGGGGACAGTTTGGTGGGTTGATGTCTTTTTCTACGAACTTGATGTTATTCTCCGTCAGCCACTGTAGAGTGGATTTGGCGTAATGTGCCGATGCCAAATCTGGCCAGAAGAGAGGAGGGACTGGTGCTTTCTATACAATGGTAGCAACCTGTTCTTCAAACATTCCTTTTGATAAATCTCAGCATTTATAGTTCCTTTTGTATAGAAAATTGTAGAACGCAAGCCACATGTGCAAATAGCTTGCCAAATGAGCACCTTCTGACCGAATTTCTCCATCGCAACAGTCGTATCTGCGGTTGGCACACGTTCTCCAACAGATTTAGTATAAAACTGCGGCCCCGGTAGCGTTCTTGAATCTTCTTTAACGTATGTTTCGTCATCCATCAAAATGCACTGGTCGACATTGTCCAAAATGCAGCTGTACAGCTTTCGAGCCCTGGTTTTGGCACGAGACTTTTGTTCCGGAGTTTGTTTGGGCACTTTCTGCTTTTTGTACGTCTTCAAGTCATTCCTGCGCTTGATTCGTTGAATCATTCCGATGCTGGTCCTGAACTTCTTGGCTAGATCGCGAGAAGAGGCAGATTTGTTCCGTTGAATATAATCCACAACTTTTTGGTCCAAATCGGGGTTGCTGGAGCCGGGTTTCCGGCCACTTCTTGGTAAATCCTTGAGGGAGCACTCCTTACCAAACTTTTCGATGATGCGTTTTACACTTGCCGTGTGAACATTTACTCTTTTCGCAATCTGGTTGTAAGTAACACCCTTTTCGGTGCACCAAGTGTGCAGAATTTTCTTTTAGTCTCAAATTCAATTCGCGACATTTTGAATACAACTTTATCAACGGAAATGAATGAACCGAATAATCATTTTTGACATGTAAACAAAGCAAATGGCGCTTACACGCTAAAAATATATACAGTAGTTTATGCGTAATAACGCATCGAATGTTTATAACTACTTTTCGATACACTCCTTAAGACAACAATGGTAGATTTCAATGGTAGAACTCTTTCTTGCACTCTCGTAATACAGCCCCAGGGGCTGATAAGATCTAGTTCAACTTGCTTAAGAACCTCCCAGACGTCACTGAAAGGCGCACGTTGAATTTGTTTAATCAGCTTCTGGAACTCCACATGATACCGGATGATTGGAGACGGGTGAGAGTTATTGCCATTCAAAAACCTGGTAAGCCCGCGTCCGACCACAACTCCTATCGACCCATCGCGATGTTATCTTGTATTCGAAAGTTGTTGGAGAAAACGATCCTTTTCCGTCTGGACAAATGGGTTGAGACGAACAACATGCTTTCAGATACTCAATATGGTTTCCGTAGGGGTAAGGGAACGAACGACTGTCTCGCGTTGCTTTCCACAGGTATTCAGTTAGATTTTGCTAAAAAAGAGCAAATGTCTTCTGTATTCTTGGACATAAAGGGGGCTTTTGATTCACTATCTGTTGAAGTTCTTTCAGATAAACTCCACGCTTGTGGCTTTTCACCATTAATGAATAATGTTTTGTACAATTTGCTGTCAGAGAAACATATGAGCTTTTGCTATAGAACCTCCACAGTTTCCCGATTTAGCTACATGGGTCTCCCCCAGGGATCATGTTTAAGCCCCCTTTTGTATAATTTCTATGTCAAAGACATTGACGGTTGTCTAAGTGACAACTGTACGTTGAGACAACTTGCAGATGACGGCGTAGTGTCTGTCACGAGACCCAATGGGGTCGATCTGCATGGACCCTTACTGGATACCTTGGGCAATTTGTCTACTTGGGCTGTCGAGCTAGGTATCAATTTCTCTACGGAGAAAACTGAGTTGGTAGTTTTTTCTAGGAAGCATAACCCAGCTCAACCAAAGCTTCAAATTTGGGGTTAGCCAATAACTCATTCTATTTCATTTAAATATCTTGAGGTCAAGTTCGACTCAAAGTGCACCTGGAGATCCCATATTGAATATCTGAAGCGAATGTATCAGCAAAGGATCAAATTGTTGTGCACAATTACCGGAAACTGGTGGGGATCCGCAAGATCTTCTTACGTTCAACCGGACTTCGATTTTGTCGGTTTTTAGTTTTTGTTTTCAGTCAGCGGCTCGGTCGAACTTATTCGGTATCAGTGTCTTCGCATCGCGTTGAGTTGCATGCACTCGACTTACACCATTGTTTCTCTTTCTGTAATTATTTTCAAGAAAACTGGTTATTAATAATAATTTTTGGAAAATTTATCATCAATTATCAATTATTATGTTTTCATTTATTTTGATTCTTATGCCTAGAGGGTGGCCCACATCAAATTGCATCACGGATAAACGCTGTAGAAAATAACCCATTGGGTATAGATTAAACGTTACAACGAAACTCTGAGCATCGAACGGAAGGAGAATTGCGGTCAGAATGGATATTCTATTAGTGGTCAGGATCACAAGCGTGCCGTGAAAGCGTTTAAGCGGAATCCCAATGCTTCGGTCAGGAATGTGTCCAAGAATTTCGTTCAGAGAGCCTAAGACCGTGAGGAAGTGCATCCGTACAAAGTGCAGAACACTCCAAATCATGGACACGACCTAGCAGGTGCTTCAGAAGCATCCTAAGGAGATCAAAACTGAGGAAGACGTGAAGAAAAAGTGGGTTTCCGTACAGAAGAAGCTGCATCCAGATGTTGTACAAAACTTAATGAGTGGAGGTAAGCGTAAGGTGCGAGCGTACGGTTATGGTATTGAAGTTGAATAAAATAAATATGCCAAAAGCTTACTTATGAGTTATATTTTAATTTCCGAAAGTTTGAAAAAAATCGGTCTGCTAGGTAATTTTCGACAGCTTTGTTTCCGTGATTCAATTTGATGGGTTACACACTTTATCTTGCAGGCGCAACGTAATTTATCCAAGGTAGAGGACTATAGGTAAAAGGCTTGTGTTGGAAGTAAACATGTTGTGAACATAGTGAAGCAAGTGAGAAACGTCCATCTCTCGAAACGCTCAATTCTCAGAAATAAAACTATCGACGTAACAGAAAAGATCTGATTCGTAGGTGGTAAGAATAATGATAAAAAATATACACATTCAATATGTCACAACCACACATTTAATATGTCACAACCACTAATCAGCTTGTCGGCCTGGATCTTAGGGTATAAAGAACATTGACACAGAAGACCTCCACACGAAAAAATGGGCAAAGGGCCACTTACACAAACATGGTTCGGTTGCAGTTACAAAACTTAAGCAAAATAGTCAATTTTCGGCAAATCCCGGAAATTTGTTAAAATCCTTGGGATTCGTAATTTTTGTGATCCCGGGATTTCTGTCTACCGAACAAGGCATTCTGTCGAACTATTTTTTCCGATTATCCAATTTCTTGTCACGGTTTCATAGACGCGGCCAGGTGAGCAATTGTGAAGTATTTTCCTGGAGATTATTGCGTTGATAACTCGTAGCTTCGTAGTTCCATCCACGAGATGTACAAAAGTCAATGGTAATGCTATGATATCTACCGCCAAGCATAATCAAATCAAATCCTAGCCGTTTTCTTCTATTGCACTTGATTAAATGTACGTAGCTCAATGTAACAAAGGATAAAATGAGCTTATCTTATCATTCAAGGCTGAAATAATTCATAAAAAACTTTCTGCTCAGAACACGAGCTCAGCGTTTTCATGCGATCCTCTCATGCCATTTATCTTCCATTACCGAGGAGCAAAAAGTTTAAACAGTTCCAAAAACTAACGCTAGCTTTTAAACAAACTCCTCACTTCTTCTTCTTGTTTTCCCTTCTTCATTGCAGATTCTGCCAGTGTGGTCGTCCACGTCATAAACGGCGAGCAGCCAGCCGCAATGCAGCACGGGAATAGCAGCGCTAATAGCATTTTAATAAATAAACATAGTTTTAGCTTAGCGTACCTGGCAGTGGCTCCGGGTGGTACAAATTTTATAATATCATTAACATCGTCATGGTTTTGTTTGGTGCTGAAATCGATATTCCTGAACGGTGCTCACAGGTGACTCGTGCTGTAAGTCCATCGGAGTATTTAGAGTGAATTCGTTACAGAGCATTCCCAGTACTGAATCGATTGCTTTTGTTTGCCCACATCGATTTGCTCCAGCATCAATACGTACACAACCCGATCCGCTTAGGGAATGCAAACTGATCCTTACCCTGTGATAATGAGCGATAGATCACAGTGTGGCACCGGTTGAGTAAGGGAAATATTCAACACAATCTAAAATTGTTAGAAAATGAGTCGTAACTACTTCACAATCGATGTGAAAAACACAGAGAGTCGTGTACATAATAGTCAAACTCCCAGGGCCATGGCGTCCTTTCCGTTAGGATAGAAATAGTTATAGAAAAATATAAAAATTTACATCCTAGATAATGGCACCCAACCTATTTATACAGAGGCATTTAAAATCGCGCTCATTGAATCACTAGGCAAACAAGAACCCCATCAAAGAAATGGTAAAGCTAAGCGATTTTTTGTTTATTTCGGGTACGGCCTGTTTGATCCAAAACTTGATCCAAACATTTCTCAATTATATGATTATTTTCACTAATAGTTGCATGTCCGATGGTATATCCGACAGTTGCGATGAAAACAGGACATGTATTGTTAGAAACCTCATTTTCGTACTTTTAAAATGTCCCCAGTGTAATTATAAAAAGACGAAGTCCCATGTACCTTCGAACGCATGCAACGTAACATTTTCATGTTAAGGCCCATTGGAAATAATTTTATAAACGTAATTGAATTTATCCTTCACTCGGAATAAAGTTGAAAATGATAATCAAATTTGAAACATTCCATTCATGATTAGATGAGTTCCGGGAAAGCAAAATTGAATTTGAAACAGCTCGGGGACTATGTCAAATTAAAAACTAGTGAGTGCGAGGTTGGCAGACTCCACACACCCGGTGTCGCACGAAATGTTCTGTGTGTTTAATGAAGGAGTGGATCAAACGGGTTCGTACGTTGATTATGTACATATTTCGAAAAACCAATTTTAAAATAACTGTTCTGTTCCCTGCGCAGAAATGTCGAAGACTAAAGAACTTGTTATCCAAGCGAAAAGTTTGACGTCAACAAATCGAACATTTTCCTTAGTTCCATAAAGCTTGTACCCATTAGAGCATTGTACCACCAAATCATTCAAGTTTCACGAAAGCGAAGCCATTTGTCCACATTTCAATCAGAACGATTGCTCCCACTTTTCAACCGAAATGTGATTAGTATAAGGTATACTTTGAGTGTAAGTTATTATCAATAAAAGGAAAGTTTTTAAACAAGCAGAAAGTGGTCATTTTCTTGCAAATTTATGATGACATGCCACGTATGAAAAAAAAGGTCAATCGACGAAAATACATCATTTGTTAGTTGGTTTACTTACAGCATAAAGCTAAGTCCGTTTAGAATCCGGAATAATAAAATCATTTGTATCCCGGTATCTGATTGACGTACAAATAAGTTCAATACATCAAAACAAAGGTAATTCACTTTACTCTAAGGAAAAAATATCCATACAAATCATTTCTCTTTGTTTCTGATGATAATCAGCACATTCTTCTTTATTCCTCCCATCAAACGCTGCACACCTCCAGAGTCAACTTCTTTGGCCCATTTGCTTCACATTTTGGTCATATGAGTCGCGTCCCGAGCCATTTTTCCACTTTTCTTAAGCTTCCGCTTCATTATTGCCCAAAATCTCTCGATGGGCCAGAACTGAGAGCAGTTGGGTGGATTTATGTTTTTATCGATGAAATCTACGTTGTTATCGCGATACCACTGGATGATTTCCCGGCTGTGGTGGCAACTCGCCAAATCTGGCCAAAACTTCACGGGATATTTATGGGCATTAATGAAAGATAGTACGCGGTTTTTGAGGCATTCTTCCTTGTACAGCTTCGAGTCCATCGTTTTATTCGTCACGAACACTTTGGTCTTTGCGCCGCAACTGCATATCCTTGCCAAATCATCAGTTTTTTTTTTTTTGGCAAATTCGTCCATAAAAGCAAAGTTAAACTGCGCAGGAACATCTACTCGGTCCGTGAAATTTCCGTCTACACCGTGAAATTTATAGCACAGAAAGTGGGCACCTAAGTTAACAAATTGTTTTAAAATAATTCTTGCGGCGGTCACTTTACGTGCCACTGCAACACAATAAGTGATTCCGGATTCTTACTAGACAGAACTTTAGAAAAATGAACTACAGAAAATAGATCAAAAGTCCTTTTATGATGTCTCGTGGTATTTCAGGTAAGTCTTTGGTACAAGCCTTCATTAAACACCTGCCCTAGCGAAGGAAAATGACAAAATAAGAAACAAGTACTGTTTCCAAAGTATCGTTTTAATTTATCACTATCGGCAAATTATGATATCATATTTATCATTTTCAACGTACAAATTTTGACGAACGCCACCTGTTGAATGTGAATGTAACCAGAATATTTGTACTAGACTGCCTGAAAAGTCCCTTCAATTTCCTACAGATGGCGTTGGTAATCGCCTATGTGAACCTTTTTTTATGAGCTACACTCCTTGAATGACGGCTGTAAATATTTCAGCCATTTCTGTCCACGCATTAGTTACAACAGTGAAAAGAGATCGATCAGCAAGTATAAAAAAAAATCCGCGTTTCGAGTTTTGAATACTAGGGTATGTGTCCCATGACTCAGCCTATTATGCAATGATCGATTACATTTTACATCAGAACTCATAAAGTTTTAAGGATGCAAGCGAGATTCAACAAGTTAGACACTTGCTAAGATAAGTTTGATGAGACATTTGGTAGTATGTATCACGAAAAGTTACACAACTCTTTTTTTAAATTCAGAAACGTCGGTCTATAGGCACCAAATTGGGTCTAATCGTGGATGTAAGTTCGTCCCATTCGATAGATCTGTTATTAAATGTTGCCTATGTACAATTTTTTTTCTGATTTTCTGATTCAAAGCGTTGTCAGCTGTATTCGCTCTACCCAACAAATAATTTTACAAATCAAACTTAAGTAAAACTACCTCGAAACACTTAAGTGATGTGCATATATGATTTAGCAGCCATTCAATAATGAAAACATTATATTTCACTACACAATGATTTTGTTCCATCGGTTTGTGTTTAGATGAGTCACTCGAATATAAACATCCACAAATTCATGGATTACCACTTGAAATTTATCAATGACAAAGTTTTAACTACGTTATTGATACAACAGGCCATATTTGGGAACATACCAAAAAATATGTCCCCAACATTGGGTCTACGATTTTCTTGAAAAATTATTGTTATTTTATCTATGTGAATAGTGACTTTGTAGCGTGTAACTATTTTCTGCACTTCCAGACTGCATTACATGCTTTATCGATTCAATGAAGCCAAATTTAGATGACTTGAAGATCGTGTAGATCATCTGTTCAGCTTAAACAGTGAAATCATGATGCCCCAAAAGTTCAAGAAATCGAAAATTACGCAGAAGTGCAGAACTATAAGTTAATTAATATTGTACCAATTGTTTTGGATTACATCGATCATGCTAATTGCAACATGATTTTGTTGATTATCGCTAAATAAATGACACATTTGGCACATAGGTCGAATGAAGGAGCTAGGCTAACATTACATCCCATTACCCTATTTTCTACGCAAGAAAACGGCTGCTGAAACCAAAGCCAAGCTGGGTAAGTATTTTCCAGACTGTGCTTCGTCGATTCAAACGATTCATAAGTTTGCTGATTTTCGTTGTGGCCGTACGAGCACCATTGGCCGTACGAGCACCATTAAAACGACACACCGCGTTCTCGGCGCCCAAATGAGGTCACTACAACAGAGAATGTCGATAAAATCCATGCAATAGTATTGGAGGACCCAAAAGTGAAATTGAGAAAGCTAGCTATGGCTTAAGGCATTTCAATGCAACGAGTTGGCAACATCGTGCATTTCGTTTTGGGTACGAAGAAACTCTGCGCTCAATGGGTGCCGCGCTTGCTAACAATGGACCAAAAACGCATTCATGTTAAAAGAGAAAGAGAGAGAGAGAGAGAGAGAGAGAGAGAAAGAGAGAGAGAGACCATCAGATAACAACTCAAACGAACAACGACGTAAGGAGCAACAACCCTTTTTGTTTTTTTTTCATTAAAGGAGGCGTTCAAAAATATTTTCTGCATTATTATGCATTATTTGGAATGGATTGTATTTGTTTGTGACTACACTGAAAATTGAGCGTCCTGATGTACTAATGAATTCATATGTTTTCTGACTTCTCCCAAATACCCTCAAGTTTAAATGTTAGTGCTTCAATGTGTTTTGACACGCATGTTCCCGACATATACAACACATCATCATTTCTCTAAATAGCCATATGCTCTCCAAACTAGCCAGAAGCTAAGATCTTGAACTTCTGAGGACTCAATAAAGCTTCAACAATGTCCTGGAAATATGTGCATTCTCAAGAACTTCAAGTTAAGCTTTTGGCAGCATACACATAATGAAATTATGTCCATTGGATATTTGTAGCTCTCCAAAGTATTCTGAAGTTTTGATCTTGTCGATCTACAAGCTCAATGAAGTCATAAAGAATGTCCTTAAAATTATTAAGAATACGTGAAGTACAAGAAAGCCTTCTAACAAAATGCTCACCATCGAATCGTTTCAAGAAGATATTTAACTCTCCCCAACATGTTCTGAAGATAAAATATTAAAGACATACAGGCACAATTAAGTCACGAGCAATATTTATAATAAGAAATATTTTTTTATAAACTTTATATGAGTTCAGGAAGGTCACGAGAACCTCTTGACAACATGTCAAGATCATTTAATCGATTTAATAGGATACTTCAGGCTCTCTAAAGTATTG
Source organism: Aedes japonicus (assembly GCA_034211315.2). Classification (NCBI taxonomy): domain Eukaryota; kingdom Metazoa; phylum Arthropoda; class Insecta; order Diptera; family Culicidae; genus Aedes; species Aedes japonicus. The sequence goes on from JASCZW010014291.1 coordinate 17,441, forward strand.
TGAAATTCAAATCTTAAGGAATAACCGGCTCAATGAAGTCTCAAAAAATGCCCTACAATTTTTTTTTCTTGGTTTGTGAAATGAGATTGGGAAATTCAAGAGAACCACTTGGTAACATGAACTTAATCTTATCTTTTCTATAAGACATTAATTGCTCTCTGAAGATCAGATCTTGAACATCTACTGCCTCGAACGAGCAATAATTTTAATATTTTCATGAGCTAAGGTATCATGACCAGCCACTCACGGTACAGCTTCCACGCACGCAATTTGGCCATCATGTTTTGCATGTCAGTCCGGTCCGCTTCATGGTCGAACCACTTCGACGAATTGACCTTTTTGGCCACGTCTCGGGTGGAAAGGTTCGGGTTATTCTTAAAGTACTGCCTTATCTTCCACGCCTTCTCTGGGTATTCCGTTTTCGGGTTTCGGCCGCTTCCAGCGCGCCACCCGATGGTCTTCGTCTCCTGGAACATCTGCACAACGCAGGACGCGGTGAAATGATGGATTCCAAGCCTTTTGCCGATCCATCTGTGCAACTGACTAGGATTATCGATCACCGCGCCCACGATTTGTGGGAATTGCTCTTGTTATTTCGAATGAATCTTGAAAACTACTTGACAGATCGCGATAAAATTTTGCACACATAAACACTCTAAACAAGTATAACCCAATATTGCATAAATTTTTACTTACGCGATAAAAAGTTACATCCAAAACAAAGTGTCGCATTTTTTCCGAGTCCAATCTTTACGCTCAGTTTTCAGCACCGCGACCCAGATAGGAGCTCCATACCTCAGAATTATAGTTGCCACACTCGCCAGAAAGCGCTTCTTGCTGATTCTTGGTTCACCGACGTTTGGCATGATGCTCGCTGCCGCATTGACCGCTTTCACCGCTTTTGCGCAGGCGTAGTCAAGGTGCGCGTTGAAATTCAAGCGGTCATCCATCCATCCATCCGGACTTTAATGCACGCTTTGACGGACATGTGTGTTCCCCGACGTTGATGTCAACCCGCTGAACTGCTTTGCGGTTGCAAACCAGCACTACCTTCATCTTATGATGAGCCAGCTACAGTTTTGCTCCAATTGTCCACGTTTCAATGGTGTCCATCACCTCTGCCGTCAGCATCTCTACCTCTTCCAGAGTCTCGCTCGTTATCGTTTGGACGACCTATCTGCAAATCCGATGATCTCAACTCAATTAGGCAACTTCAGCGTTAGTAATCCATGGTACATTGCGTTCCAGAGCCTTGTGGTACTCCCGCCGTCATCCTGATAGATTTCTGCCCTAACTACCTTTCGTATACCAGGACTCCGTTTTGGAAATAACTGCTTCGTATTCTGCAGAGGCAGCCAGGAGCACGCTTTTTGTGCAGTGCTGCAACCATGTCTAGGAAGATTAAACGAAGATATGGAAGGTCACCGATATACTAATGAACAGAGTAGATCGCCGTCCTACGCGGAACAGGCCTCTGCGCAATACGGAGGATGCAGAGAGTGCAATCGGACATCGAGGGATCGGAGCGTCGAATAGAGCTAGTCATCGCAAAGGTCGTGATAAAGAGGAAGATACATCAAAGTAATCGAGCCAGGTTCGAAAGTTTGTGTTACATACATACATACCCATGGGGTGACACGTACAGAGTGGTAATGGCCAGAACCAATGGTGCGGCAGCTGCTATCGAGCAATCAACAGAGTCAATGCTGGTGCTCATTGGGGCCCTCTTCAGCGCTATGACATGAGTACTTGGACTCCCACCACCGTAGATTTGCCCCATGACCTACGTTCCAGTATCCCACACCATTACGCTGTCATGGCGGTGACGGTTACGAATGAAGAATTCATCGTGATAAAAAAGTCACTCAACTAGGCACCAAGACTAGATGGTATCCCAAACCTGGCATTCAACACAGTGATTTTTCTGGTTCCCGAAATGTTCAGGGTAGTAATGCAAAAATGTTTGGATGAGCGTATCTAGACAGAATATCGTATTACTACCAAAGACAGGGAGGCCACCAGGTTATCCATTGGCGTATAGACCACTGTGATTGTTGGATACGACAGGCAAGGTACTTGAGAGGATACTCCTGTCGGAGTACACGATGGATACATTCAAATAATCAGTTTGTGAAAAGGCAAGTCAACGGTGTATGCCATCCTACCTGGCACCAAGACAGCCGAGATTGCACTCCAGCGTACAGCATTCTCAACGTCTAGGGTGACTATCTCCTACTGCGCAATGGTCATCCTAGACGTAAAGGGTGTCCACGATGAAATTGCCACACTATGAAATTGCTCTAACTTTTTAACCGTTGGGTAGAATTTAATGAAAATTTGGGTGGATTTAGTTCATAGTGCATAGTGCAAGTTTTAAAGTCCTGTGATCAAAACTCGCGGAAATGGAGTCGAAAGAACAGCTCGTGCGTGATAAAATCTTGCGCATTCATCACGAGAACAAGGATCTCTCGCATCGTTCCATCGCTAAAACATCGTGGAATCGCGAATTCCACGATGTCGCAAGTGATTAAGCGGTTCGAGGAACGGTTGACCACCGATCAGAAGCCCAGAAGTGAAGGAAAAAGTATTCCGTACAACACCAAAAATCACAACCGCGTAGTTGGGGCCTTCAACCGAAATCCGAACGCCTCCGTTCGGGATGTGGCTAAGAAGCTTCACCTAAGCCGAAGTTTTGTCCAAAAGGACAAAACTAAGGCTAGGCTTCGAACGTTCAAGGTACAAAAGGCCCCTAATCGCGACGAGAAGCAGAACAAGTTCGCCAAAACCCGTGCCAGGAAGTTGTACCTCAACATGCTGACGAATGTTGAATGCAGCATCATGGACGACGAAACATATGTGAAGGCCGACTTCAAACAGATCCCCGGCAACCTGTTTTTCACGGCCAAGGATAAGTTCAGCGTTCCAGAGCATGTCCGCACTCAGAAGATGTCCAAATTTGCGAAGAAATTCCTGGTTTGGCAAGCCATCTGCACGTGCGGGAAGCGGAGTGCACCTTTCGTGATCCAGGACACGATGAACGGACAGGTGTACATAAAAGAGTGCCTCCAGAAGCGGCTGCTTACTCTCCTGAAGGCCCACAACGTCCCAAAAATCTTCTGGCCGGATTTGGCCTCATGCCACTACTCCAAGGACGTGCTGAAGTGGTATGCGGACAATAAGGTCAATTTCGTGCCGATAATGTTCAACCCTCTCAACACTCCGAAGTTCCGCCCCTTCGAGGAGTACTGGGCGATTATGAAACAGCACCTTCTTAAACGACCTAAGGTAGTGAAGACATTCGAGGAACTGAAGAAAGTATGGGTTTACATGCAAAAAACGGTTGATTCACAGGTTGTGCAGAATCTTATGGCCGGGGTTAAGGCCAAGGTGCAGGCATTTGCGTATGGACTGTAAATAAAATACGAGTAAAATGGTAAAATGAAGTTTAATAGTTATTTCTCAATCCCTGAAAATTTGATGGCAATCAGATGAAAACTCGAATTTTGCGGATCAATTTTGTGTGTGGCAATTTCATCGTGAACACCCTTTGAGAACGCATCAAATAGCCCCAGCTGGGATGTTGTTGCTGCATCAACACCTCCGGATTCCTGGGTATTTAAACAGGACTCTGGGAAACTACTTCCAGAATCGCGTACTGGTTTACAACTCATCAGCAGGTCATGAATGTGTCCAAACCACATCAAAGTTCCGCAAGGTTATATCCTGTGCACGGTTCCTTGGAACTCAATGTTTAACGAAGTTTGAGGCTTAATTTTCCTAACGGGGTAAAGATTGTCAGTTTGGTGGAAAAAATTACCCTTGACATTTTTGGAGAATTCAGCCGCACACTCCATTGACTAAGTAGACAGATGGACGTGCTTCAGTTGAATATTGCAGGTAATTGCACTATCACCTCAAAGCGGTCCCTGAGATAAGTGGGGTCATAAAAGAGCATGTAGAAGGGTTCGAACGATACGGAAGACCACCAGAGTTGCATCTATAGTTAAATGGCAACACGAAAGGAACAACTCCACAAAGGGTCGGTGGACCCATCGAATCATTCCGGAGCTATCCAGATGGGTCGACGACACAGTGAAATTAACTTGAATTTGACGCAGATTCTGACCCTCCGGTACACATGAGAAAAAGTAAAATACACAAAATTGAGGCTAAATTCTTCAACTGGTAGGAAATTGATGGTTTTCTAAATGAAATCACCAAAATGAGAGTAGTTAATTGGTAATCAACCGTGATTCTTGCATTGAATCATATACCTGATAGAGCTTATGCTCGAATAATTAAATGAGTGAAAATAGTGGAGTTTAAATCCCATTTCATAACAACTGATGAAAATAGTCATCCCTGATCAAGTCGTTCCCTAACCTATCAGAAAATATATTACTCAATATGTGACGATAAATTCGCTTTTATCATTCATGTCAAAGGGTATGCTAACTCATTCATTCGTGTTTTCCTGTCCCAATTCCATAACCTGAACATCGATTCTCTACTCTCGTGAAATGAGTTTTGATTTAAATTAATTAACTTTCAGTGTATCCGAATTTGCTCAATCAAGGAGAGCTGAGTTAAGCCAATCGACATCCGGTTAAGCCACTTTAACTCCTTTATGACATAATCAACCGAAAACGGATGGTTTTGGGCAGTCGTGGTCAGAAACATGCGAAAGGGTAATCCCTCTGGGGTTAAAGGCGGTGCTCTTCCGCCCTCTTCCTCAGTCCTACATTATGGATGATATAATTATGCCATCGGAAAATAAATTATTGATAATATTAATGAACGTTTATTTTATTTCCATTCTGTACACCGGCTGCGGGTGCAGAAATCAGCATTTTCGACCCCAGCCCTGATGGAGTTATAGCCTGTGGTGAATAATGTCGTTTTGTGTTCCCATGTAAAATTTTAATTATATCATCATTTTCAGGATTCATGGCATTATCGAAATTCAATCGGGTCTACCGGGACATCGTAGATAAAACAAATGGCATGTGGATGTGATAACAATTAGTGTTTAGTTAAATTAGTTAAATATCAATATATTTTGTAGGATGTGTTGTATCCGACTAATCACGAACATTTTGTTTTGGATTGAGGGTCTGTGTTTTGTAATTGGCCGCGAGTAAAAAGTGATTCAGGTGGAACATTGGACTGGATTGGGCACACAACCTACGATAAGAATGGTTTGATACCATGCATCGTCAGTTGAGACTGCTGACCTAGTGCGTGAAGTTGCTCGTGATTCCGGTAGTGTTATTGCCGAGTCAATCAATGCTAAAATTGAAGACACGCTAAACCGTTTATCGGACAAAATGGACAATGATCGTGAAAATATATTGGCAATCGCTTCTGCGTCTGGTGATTTTCCATCGGATGTAATTATGGGAATTATGGACGAGGTGAAACTGCTGTGGTTTTTATGTTCGAGAATGATCACTTCAGTGGAAGCAGGTCACACTTTTAATGCTGCTGATCAACCTCTAAGCCTATCCGTAGAGCTTGCCCAAGATCAAAATCATTTGCCAGATCAAAACCGACGACGTACTCTTGGATCGAAAAGGATTTGAAGAAATGACTGGACCGATTATGATTCACGGAAACATATTCGTATGTCGTACACGGAAACATATTCGTAGCCGTAACGCCGATAATAATCACAATGGTAATAATAACAATTGTAACCTAATTTTGAATTTTATTTTGAATTCCTATTAAAGGACCACCCTAACGACCCTAGCGATTCTATTGTAACCATATCCATTTATACACTAACGAGTAATATGATGCCTATTGAACTGTACGGCCACGTTTTCGTCTAAATCCGAAAGTCTCCTACAAAATTAGTTT
>JASCZW010014292.1:0-23300 GCA_034211315.2 Aedes japonicus
TGTTGAACCGTTCATTTGACAAAAGGATATAGTTCCCTTCTCAAAATGAAAGTGGTCTTGTTTAAGTTCACGACGAACATTTAAAAAGGTAGAAGAAAGATTTTTTCGATCGAGTCCGATTATCTGTACAGGTTTAATTGAATTAAGTTTACATGAGCCAAGTTTTCTTTTCAATATATATCAGTGATCTTTACATTAAAATAACAGGATAAGGCCGGTTACTCCTCGCGGCCGTCTCAAAATTAGTCGGAATAAAAAATTATGGATGGAAAGAAGGAAGGGTAGCTAAAAGTATGATCTACAAAACTCGCGTATTTATAATTTTAAATTGCCTACTCCATTGCCATGTTCATTTTTTTATTCGGTCATTTTCAAAGAAGAAATAAAATACACAAACACTGAAATCAACAAACTAAAACTTAACATACAGGTTAAACAAACTACAATCAAAGACTGATGTAAGTAAAAATACACATACATAAATTTCATTAACTTCAGATCAAAACTTGCCAAAATATTTGACAATGAGGTGTGTGTCCCTTGACTCCACAGAGAACAGACATCCATGCTGGAGTGCCCTTCGTGTGTAAATTTCTGTAACGATAATTTAAAATTACAGGACGTTTCCGTTAGTTTTGGAATCGTATTTTGATGGCGCCACTTGTCTGCCTCGAGATTTGATAGTCTGTCTTTTTTAGTTTGGTGAAACCTAGACTAGGCGGCGTTGTTTTTCCAACTGTTTGCTTTCAAACATTTACACAGTAAATTGGAAAAAAAAGTTCGAGCCTGGATGTCTGTTCTCTGTGGCTCAGCCTAATATGCATTGATCGATTACATGTTTAATTCTAACTCATAAAGAATTTGAGCTGGAAGCGATATTTAACTTATTATAAGCTTGTTTAGATAAGTTTAACAAGCCATTTGGTAGCATGTATCACGAAAAGTGACATAACTCATTTTATAAAGTCAGAAACTTTCGAGGGATATGGATATAATATTGCTCTATATGTACCAAATTGGGCTTGTTTGCGAATGCAACTTCGTCCCACTCAATACATTTATTATTAAACGCAGGCTTGCAACGGAATTTTTCTTCTGATTTTCTGATTTAAAGCAATGCCAGCTGTGTTCGCTTTACCTTACACCAAATTTTACAAAACAATATAAAATGAATTTGCTTTAAAACACCTGAGTGATTTTCACACATGATTTATAGGCAAACTAAAATGAAAACATTATAATTCCCTCTACACAGATTTTGTTTCTTTGGTTTGTGTTTTATGAGCCATTTAAAAAATATTCAACTGAAACTCAGACATATCTATTGAAAATTTTATCAGTAACAACGTTTTTACAGTGTTATGAATACAACAGACTGTAGTTAGGAACATTGAAAAAATATGTCCCTTACGTTGGGCATACGGTTTTCTGATTCAATCATTGTCATTTTGTTTATGTGAATAGTTAGTTTTTAACGTGTGACTGTGCAATACTTGATTTGTCGGTTCAATTTAGCCAAATTTAGAGCATTCGAAGATCCTGAAGACAATCTGATCAGCTTAACTAGTGAAGTCATGGTGTCTAAAAAGTCAAGAAAATCGTCAGTTACACGGAAGTGAACAATTATAAAACTATCTCAAATGCTCTGAAATAAATTGGTTATCCTGGCATCAACAAGATTTTGTTGATTATCACTGAATTAATGACATATATGATATATAGGCCGAATGAAGTAGCTATGTTAACATTACATCCCCTTACCCTATATATATAAATTTGGCCTACATAAGTTGTTTGTATAGAATAAATTTATTTTTTTATGAATTTGTGTTTAGAAAAATTCCACGAAGAAAATATCCGTGTATATTAAGTTTAAAAAAAGGGCTGCAACTTGTTCAGTTATAACAGTTTTTCCATACCACCGTTCACCGTATTCGACCTACCCTAACTAACCAATTTTTATGACAGCATGCATCCACCATCTTCAAAAACTACTCTTCAGTCAATTTGTCAAGTCAGGTTTTCAATTGTGGAAAATACTCTAGTCTATTCAGCCAAACGCATGTGCAAAGTTTCATTTAAATAAAAAAAATAATCCATGAACCAGTGAAAATGCTTATGCCTGATTTTTTCATTAGGGCGAATCGAACATTGAGAGATTCTCTCTGGTCTCGTTCTCTTTCATTTATCACACTTTCGAGGGGATTTTTAGTACAGATCGAAACACAACAGTGCTGGCTAGCATACTCTACAAATGAATGAAAGGAACAGTAATCAAACAGAGTTTCTCAATGTTAGATTCGCCTTAATAAAAAAAACCCTGAGAATTTCACCCTTAATTTATAAGAATTGTCTACTTTTCATAATTCTGAATCTTAAATATTTTAATTCATCTTTATTATAAATAAATTAGCGCTAGAAGATCAGAATACGCATTTATTGATATTAATCATCATCGCAAATTGGACTCTGTAAAATGTTCATCTTAAAAACAACATATGCTTATTGAAAAACTATGTTCCTCTTTTTCATCCGACACATATGTGCATACACTTGACTGTTATTTTTGCACATTCCCTTTTGATATTTCATTCCTTTCTCTATCTAGCACATGATGTTGAACGCATTCATTGTTTACCCTTTAAAATGATCCCCTCTTGCTTACACTGCTTCGTTTCAAAAGGTGCGTTTGTGTGCGCTACTAAAATGTGAAAAAGCTCAATCGACAAACAGTTTTGTTTTTGTCAAACAGCTGTGAATCCGTGTATCTCATCACAAAGTTAGTTCCTTATTGCTAGAAGCTTACTTTCGAACGTCGTTGTTTTGATTAGTTTGGATTTTTTTTCTTTCAAATAAATTGAAGTGTTCAACCCACAAGCGAAGAATGCCTCCACGACGCAGACGAAACTATTTTCTATCCCCTTTCTACGATGGAAAAAATACGAAAAAAAGGTAAATTAATAAAATTTTGAGAACATATTTGCAAAAAAACAAGTTATATATGTACATAATGTATACTGTAGGTGAAAATCATCCCACGTCATCCGTTAGCAGATGTAACGAATAGAGCTGATGAACACGAAGTTGACCAAAATGACAATTCAAGTTCCTGTATTAATACGCAGGATGAATGTAATAATTCCCTGCACCAAAACCACTTTCAATCGGATCAACGGAACTCAGAAATTCTGGACAATTGTATGGGAAGTGTAGTAGCCAGCAGCCAAACTCCACAGGACATATCATCCAGCATAATAGTTGCATCTGACTCTGATAACCAGAACCACTCAAATATTCGCTTTTCAGAAAATGAACATGTTGACCAAGGTTTTCCAATGCAACATAACGTAGATGATGATGAATCTTCTAATTGGGACATATTCTACAAGGTTAAATTCGTTCAAAACTTCAGTACTTATTTCTTTCCAGATCGTAAATTATTTGTATTGTGAAGAACTACATCCTTCCTTGTCTTCTTTTATATTTGTAGATATTCAATGGACAGAAAACAGATGAGAAGTTTCAAACACATTCTAAAATACTTACAATCGAAATTCAATACATGATATTAAATTATTATATTCGCCATAACCTTACTCAAGGAGCATTAGAAGATTTATTGCGAATGATGAATACAATATCCGGAGCCAAATATTTCCCAGAGACATTTAATGGATTTTCTTCATTATTCAATACAAACTCATCTTCTACCCAAAAGATTTATTTTTGTACAAACTGTCAGTACGATTATGGTGCAACTCAACCAGAACATGTAACACCGTGTCATATTTGTGGATGTATTGGAAATGATTTTTTCTGATTGTTCCTATTGAACCCCAATTAAGAGAAACATTTATGAAATATCAACATGATATAGAAAAATACGCTCAAGTCATTAAACGTGATGAAATCGCTGATATAAACCGTGGAAGAAATGCTTGTAAGTATTTGCAAACCGATTCAACTAAGCATCTTACATTGAGCATCAATACCGATGGAGCTGCAGCCTTCAAATCCACGACAAAAAAGCCTCTCTATCCCATATTTTGTGTACTTAATAATTTGCCTCCAGCAATCCGTTTCCAGAAGTCTAATCTTATGGTAGCAGGTCTATGGTTGTCGAATGGAGAACCGAATCCAAATTTACTGTTTAAATATTTTTGTCTAGAGCTACGAAAATTGCAAGAAGGAATGACAATAGGAGGTGACCTATACAAAGTTATTCTATTGCAAAATTGTTTGGATTCTGTCGCTCGCTGTAAAGTGCAATGTAACAAGCAGTTTAATGGGGAGTACGGCTGTACATTGTGTTTACACCCAGGAGAAACTAGAAGTACTCGAAGTGGACGATGTTATCCTTGCAGAAACGTGGAAATGCGTAATGACATAACAACTCGTAATATGATGGATGAATTCAATCACACAGGACGTGAGTTATACGGCATTAATGGGAAATCTGTGTTTACATTCCTGAAAACATTTTGATGTGATTGCGGGATATCCAGTTGATTATATGCATGCAGTGAACTTGGGAGTAATCAAACAGATGTTAGGATTGTTCACCGGAACAGAGAATCATAAGAAAGACTATTATATTGGACGTCAACTGCAAGCTATGAACGAACGAATCAGAAGTTTCCGCCCGCCCAGCTTTTTTCCAGAAATCCAAGGTCTTTGGATGAACAAAAAGCAATATAAGGCTAATGAGTGGGAAACTTTTCTGCTTTATTACATTTACCCATGCTTATATGGATTTTTGAAGGAACCCTTTTTGGGCCATATTATGGAACTCTCATCGGTCATCTTTCTTTTGCTTGATCCATGTTTAAAACCTTCCACAATAAATACCTGCGAGCAACGCATAGAGGACTTTGTCAACAAATTCGAAATTTATTATGGAAGAGACAATATGACATACAACATTCATTTGTTGACTCATCTGGCATTCACGGTTCGTAACACAGGAGCACTATACAACAGTTCACTTTATCCATACGAATCAGGTAGTTATGTTCAACACTGGGAGCTCTTTAATTACTAAACGTTATGGAAACAGCATCAACTCAATAGAATAAAAAACAATTTCCAACGGATTTAAGTGATGATTTATAAAGATAAGTGAAACTGAAAATGTCTGGGTATTGTTATTAATTCTATTGAGATATGACTTAATATTTATATAACTGCATTATTCATAGATTCATAAAATTAAATCTCTTTTAGGCAACGGCATGTTACTGAAATTTAGAAGTGGGAACAACAAACCAATCATACAAATTGGGCGTAAATATCGTCTAAATAGGCTTGTTCACATGACTGATGAACCAGAGAACTCCATCGTTCATTCATGGATCCGAACATTATGGACCAAATCTCACCCTGTTGTTAAATACAATGGGCGGCTTTCGTTTTCTACGGATCTCAATGTAACATATGAAAATGGAATAGTTGACGCAGAATTCAGCATTCTTGACAAAATTCATTTCAACGGACTCAATTTCTGTACGACATCAACATGCCAAAATTATAAATACGATGATTCTTGGGTATATAAAAATGGGATATTTTATAGTATTGAAAACATTTTAAGTGATAAACAAAATAACCCATACTTCGTAGGAAAAAGAGCTCGTCGTTGAGTTTTTATTTGATAATTTATGCAAATATTATGAAAGGGATGTATTCAGAATAGTAAAAATTGACAACTCAGTTGAACAATGTATAAGCATGGTAATCAAACATGAAAATGAAACTTTCAAGTTTATTGCAAGATGTAAAGTGATAACGCAGGTTGACTAAAATAAACAGGAACAGAAATGCAGTCTCTGTATAACTTTGTCCATATTATTGCCGAGAAAAACTAAAGCAACATAGCTCAAATAAATTCAAACAAATGTGATGAATGGTATTTTTATGCTTTTCGATATTTGAACAAACGTTACTTTAAAGTATCAAAATTCCTGAGTAATACCTACATGAGGTAATATACCTCACTGATGTTTTCAGTAGTTATTGCAAGGAAATTCTAAATAACTAATTGATACCAAATTACAGGATGATAACTCAACGTGGTATGCTTATTTTATTAGTCAGCTATTCCCTCCTGCTCGGGTAGTCACGTTTTGTCGTTATCTGTTTTAGTCGTCTTCACGAACGAAGCGCAGAAATCAAAATATTTTCGATCCAAAATTGCTCTCAGCTGACCGGGGTCCTCAAAATGATAACCCCTCTTGTTCCGGTGGGTTTGATAACTGAAATTGGGATTGTGAAAAAAATACCACATAATGATGAGTAATCAGTTTCACAACTAGGAAGTCTTCTCGTTTTAGGAAGCTTTCGAATAATACTGATCAACTCATGTGAAAAGGTCACCCACGAGATTGACCCAAAACAGTTCCCTCAGATCTGGTAATCATCATAATCCAATGTATGTTGGAGATCGATTAATTTGAATCGAAATTCGCCTCGCTAATGTGCACCCCATGAATTGAAATTACATCAACTTAGCCGCAGGCGTTATTCCTCAACTGAGGTTAAAAAAAATTAACGCACCACGACAAACATACAGCCCGAAAAACACTCAGCTTGGAACAAACGCAGACACCTTAAGCTCAGTCCCTCTTAAAGTCTTAAACGCTTCTAACATTACCTAAGTACACATTCACACCGTCGTCGTCGTCAGCAGCTTAGTGTTTGTCGGGCTCGAGTGGTGATTGAAATCAAGACAGGTTGGTTGGGGAGGAGGAGCTCGAGCCACATGCACTTACCTGTCCTCTATTGAACAAGTTCAACTTCATACGAACGGCTTGTCTCTGTTTTGAATTTTGGAGGTTAAGCATGAGGCATGTTTTGTGTTCCCTGCTGGTGCTAGCAATAGCATCACAATGCATTATTTTATGAACGAATAGAGTGTTACATTTAGTAGAAGTCAGTGGCTTATTGAGTCTTCATCACATTTTGAATTCAAACTGAATGTAGGAATTTGACTTTTGATGAGTGTTCTTAAGAAAGTTAAACTTCCGTCAAAGCTTTGAATCTTTTTAAACTGAACAAACCAGGAAAATGATGGGAATTCGAAGAAAGCTATGTGAAAAAAATGTATGCATGAGTTTCAGAGGAACAAATATTAGAGCATTTTCAAGGCATGACTGGGGAATCTTTGTAAATGTGAAGAAGCTTTCAAGATGGTTTAAAGAAAAACCGGTAAAAAGTAAAAAAGCAGTAAAAAAAGAAGTAAGTAGCAAAATAGCATTTGTGTATTAGTTTTATTGTTAGGAATTTGGAGAATTTTCTATACTGAACCTTCCTAAAGAGTGTTTTTATGACAAAATATGAAGCATGAAATATGGATCCAAATAAAGCTTGCTACTTATGTATCATGAAAATGAGTGATTTTGACTATTTTTCCGGTGAATTCAAACCAAGATTTTATATAGCTATCATGGTACCGGTGATTAGTATTGCAAATTTTAAAATAAATAAGTTTAAAGTAGATTTGCATATTTATTGACATGACGTTGAAAAAATATACTCTTTATGTTCAAAACAAAAGTTACTCCAAATCAAATCTAATTTTCAACAGTTGATATGACCTTTTTTTGCTTCAAAATCCAACTTAAACCATAATTTTAAGGTCTTGAATATTTCTATCATCCCAAGCCTTTTTGCCTTTTTTGTACATTTTAGCAACACTGGTTTTCACAGCTATCATAGATGACCCAAAGATTCTAAATGTGGTTCAAATCAGGGCTCTGGGGTGGCCATCTAATTGGCTTTATGCGACAGGAACGGAACAGGCAAATGTGTAGTTTGCAGTGTGCTAAGGATCGTTATTTTGCTGAAACTTGTGATTTTTTTTCAGTCTCATTTTTAGCAAAAAGACTCCTTCAAATTTTTCACACAGAATATCGATATTCCTATCTGTTGGCAGAATTCCATTGGTTTGGGCAAGATTTCCTACAGTAAATCATGAGAAACAGCCTCAAACCATAACATTCCCTCCACGGTGTTTCAAGGTTAGTTGAAGATGTATGTTCTGTAGCTCTTCATCACTTTTTCACCATGCTCTTAGACGTCGTTTCTTCTCAACACTTTCCTGTTCACCACAACAGGTTAGGTTCAGAGTTCAACAGTAGACTTTTATGACGAATATTAACAATGAAATGTAAAACTTTGAAATGAAAGGGGTGTGTCAATGTTATTTAGATGACTTCATATTTTTTTCGATGGTGGATCTTTTGTTAAACCTTACAGGATCTTGAGCATCATGAAATTTCATTTATAGTAGACTGGAACTATTATATTTGTCAATGAAGTCGTTTTAGTTATACTTGAGTGGGTGGATCTATTTTTGTGCCGATCACTGTACAACGCACAGCATTTTGATAAGCACTGAAAATACTCGTGTTCACGTTAAAGCTTAGTTAAGTTTGAAAAATAATTAAAAATAATGGGTTTTCTCTTAGCTTAGCCGGTAAATGTGCAGCTACAAAGCAACACCATGTAAGAGGCAACTGGATTCGATTTTCGGACTAATAAAACTAGTAAAAGCAAATTGCTCGACTTCCTGAGCAGATGGTATGATTGTATTACTTTCATCATTATACTAATGATTCCATGCATCAAAATCTCTCAATTTTACACTGTGGAAGTGCATTTAGAAGACGAAGCCAGCAATAAGCTATTTGTGAAATATTGAAATGCTGAGAAGATAAGACGTAAACTTAATATGACAATAAAGTAAGTACCTCGTTTTTTGAACATACGAATAAGAGCTCAAACCAGAAGCCTTAAAAAATGCAAATGACAGTGATAATTTATGAGTGATTGAAGTTCATTAGTACGTCATGTTAAATCACCTAAGTGCAATAATCAAGACATTGGAATTCAACCATCTACAAATTATAACTGAGATTAACTATGCCCAGTAACATAACAGTGCATCTTAATTTGCAATAAGATTCATTTTATTATTAATGAAATTTAACAAAAGATTGTTGAGCATCGTTTCTAGGGAGTGTTTGAATATTTTCTCTCAAGAAAATATTTTTGATGATTTTTGGGAAACTGATTTGGATGAAGAAAAAACTAAAACTAAAAAGTTTCCTGAAACTCTCTGAGAGTACGTTGTCTTTCTTGGTAAAACTATTTAACAGATGTTTTCATCTGGCACACTTTCCATATAAATGGAAAAATTCACAAGTCGTTCCTATTTTGAAGCGCGACAAAAATCCGACTAGCTACCGACCAATCAGTTTGCTTTCTTCAATAAGTAAGCTTTTTGAAAAAATGATTTTGAATAGAATGATGCTTCACATCAATACAAACTCATTTTTCACTGATGAACAGTTTGGATTTCGCCATGGGCATTCAACTACGCATCAACTTTTGAGAGTTACAAATTTAATTCGTTAAAACAAAGCTGAAGGCTGCTCCACTGGAGTTGCTCTTCCCGACATAGAAAAAGCATTCGACAGTGATTGGCACGAAGGCTTGACTGCGTTCAACTTCAAGTACTCGAATAAAAACTAACTAACTGAGCCGATAAACAGAATACGGTGACCAAATCCCGCGCCAGGAATCTGTACCGCGAGTAGTTGATGCAGCCGAAATGCATCGTAATGGACGACGAGACGTACATAAAAGCAGAAGAAAACCTGATCCCCGATCGAAGAAGTTCCGAGCGGCAAATTTTCCAAGAAGTACTTGTTGTGGTAGGCGATCTGTGGGTGCGGCATATTCAGCAACGGCCAATTATGTAAAGAAGAATCACTCCAGAAGCGCCTACTGCCCTGCCTCCGAAGGTGACACTCTGTTTTGGCCGCATCTGGCACCTTGCCATTACGCGAAACCGGTGATGGAGTCCTACGAAGCCAACGATATTGTTGTTGTTCCGAAGGAGGCAAATGCGCCAAACCCGCCAGAACTTCGCCCAATAGAAAAGTTCTACGTGATTATGAAGAGTTAGCTACGGAGAGCAGGGAAAGTCTTCAAAAACGACAAGCATTTGAAGAAAGTGTGTACAAAAAAAGGCGCAAGTGTTGCGACCTCAAATGAGTTTTTGGTGATCATTTTTTCGTTCGCATTTTATTCGAGTACAATTTTTATCCGTATTATAACTTGACTAAACCGCTCCCTGGTATGCAGATGTGCGATCAACGAGCATTGTCACTGAGGTCATACAGGGTGTCTACTAAATGCGAAAATGTTTAAACATTAATACTGTGTTCATTTGAGTAACTACTGACTTATTTCTGTTGACAGTGTATTTGTTTGTGTTGACTTTCAAGTGCTGTTTCAGAACACAAGGATACTTTTATTGTAAATGTGTGAAAACGTTCACCAATGTATGCATGGAAATGTTCCGGCGAAAGTAAAGTTTACGTTCCAAATCAAACTTCCTGCTGGTGCCATGATGTTTGGCTTGATGGCGTGCAATAGTTTGAAAATGCCACCTGTTTTCATTGATGCTGATGCTAAAACCAGTACCGATGTCTAAATCGGTATTTTAATGGACCAAGTGCTTTCCTGGGTAGAGACCACCTTCTCTGAGGATCAATACGTTGTTCTACCCAAATCGAACCTAAAGTTGGCGGATGGAAAACAGGAAGTTTTGGCTAAAAGATGTGTGGCCCTAGTAGTCCGGACCTCAACTTGTTGAGTTACTTGATTTTTGCGTATGTTGAAGCACAAACCTGCAATACATCGCGCCCTTGATTGAAGACCCTGAAGCCTGTCATTACGGGGACATGGCAGTGGATGTCGAATCACGTTCAAAAGGCGTGTTCTAGCTTCCGGCCAATCATCCAAGTGCTGCTACAAATGCAGAATCAACACATTTTCCAGAAGCTCACAATAATTGCGTGAGTTCATTTTCAGATGTTCCCCAAAGCATTACTGTTCCTCCACCAAAATTCCTCTTTGATCGAGTGACATTCCTATCCCTCTGATCGTGCCTATAGTAACTGTAGCAATCAGGAATAGTTAAATTTTTTCCTCATCGAAAAAATTACTTTGCCCCATTTATTAGACCAGTGCATGTGATTCTAAGCGAATTTCAAACGATTTGCTTTGTGCAATGGCGTCAACATGGATTTTGATTTTGATTTTGGTTTTATTCCATTTAATTACTGCACTGAAAATTTATTTTCGCAAATTACTTTTTACTCGTTTCATAAACATGGATTTTGAACATCGAACAAATGTCTCGTATATTGTATGAAACATTCATATTGCTTTTTATCTGGTGAAATGCTATCAATAAACCTTTTTGTACAATGCACAAAATGAATTTCGTGAAGACCAGCAAATCGTTGTTTCTCTTTTATCGTGCTTATGGATGATGGTGTTGCTACTGTCATGGGTGGAAATCATGTATTTATTTCAAAATAAAAATTAAAGCACTGTCGAGGGTAATAACTCATTAATCAAGTAACATCTCAAGAGTCACAAGGGCCTAATGAGATCAACCAAGGATTCAGTAACAGCTCTTCCCGAAAAATACATGATCGAATCCCATATGAGAATCTTTAAAAAAAGAACGCTCGACAACTCCATGTGATTGCGCTTTTTTTTTAATTACATTTTGAGTCGATAAAGTAGATTTGTCAGTTATTCATGCAACCACTAGGAAGACGGTTCTTTTTAGTTTGTGACAAAATTATTGTAATTCTTTGTATTGTTTTCGTACAATGTACGCATGTTCTTTCTGTGTAAAAAAATGCTTCATACTTTTGACAGTTGTGAGTGTGTTACGAAAGTATCTTCATTAAAATCAACAAGTTAGTTTCGTTGCAGAAAACAACAAATAGATTCGTTAGTTTTTCATTGGATTTTGTAGTATGAACTAAAATAAATTTTCAGTGTAGGAGTGCCTGAAACCACAGCTAGCAATGCTTTTGTATACGGAGAGTGTATTGTTTATCTGGCGACAGGTTTAGTGATTTTTTGTTGCTTCTTGTCAATATTGTGCCTTTTGTATGCTGTCAATTTGGAATTTCCCTTGGTACGACGCTTGATGCCGTTTTTCTCAGTGTTTTCCAATAATTGCGCGCCACTTTTTCTGATCTGTTGATTTGCCTGGCAATCGCTCGGTGTACTAAAGGGCGAACACGGAATTATTGCGACACATTCAACAGGGCATAACTTTTTTACCATTTGGTAAAAATCAACCCAATTTGCACACTTTCTCATTGATGTGTATTGTACATGCTGTCAAACTCGAAGTCGTGTTTTTCGATTCAACGAAAATGGAGGTGAACCAACGCGAGTCGAGAGAACAAATTCTTTCCAAACACCTGGAATTTCCTAACCTGTCGCACCGGCAGTTGGGAAAAATGTTGAACATTCACCATTCAACCGTCTCCAGAGTGTTGAAGCGGTTCCAGGAGCGGTTGACGTTGGACCACGGCAAAGGAGCTGGAAGAAAACCGGGACCGGAGAACAAAAAGACGGAGGGAAAGGTGAAGCGGATGATTAAAGCAAATCCCAACGTCTCAAGCCGTGATTTGGCTAAAAAGATCGGCATGTCGCAGAGCTACGTCCAGAATGCAAAGAAGAGAGCTGGACTACATACATACAAGGTACAGAACTTCCCAAACCGCGATGAGCGGCAACAATCGACGGCTAAAACTCGGGCACGGAAGCTCTACGAGAAGATGCTGATAAAATTTGGCTGCTGTGTGATGGACGACGAAACGTATATAAAAGCCGATTTTAAGCAAATTCCGGGGTTGGAGTTATTCACCGGCAAGAGCAAGTTCTATGTGTACGACAAATTTAATAAGAAGAAAATGTCGAAGTTCGCCTCCAAATATCTCATTTGGCAGGCCATCTGCTCTTGCGGACTGAGGAGTGAGCCTATCGTGACAAAGGGCACAGTAAATGGCGAGATCTACAAATCTGAGTGCCTCAAGAAGCGCCTTTTGCCGTTCTTGCAGCAGCTATTTTGGCCAGATTTGGCATCATGCCACTATTCTAAAAGTGTCCTGGAGTGGTATGAGGCCAATTCTGTCCATTTTGTTCCAAAGGACATGAATCCGCCAAACTGTCCGGAGCTGCGCCCGGTGGAGCAATACTGGGCAATGATGAAGCGGGAACTTCGGAAGAGCAAGAAGACAGTCAAAGACGAGAAGGACATGTTAAGAAAATGGAAAAAAAAACTGAGAACGGATGACACTGTAAAGACTTTGATGGAGGGCATCAAGCGAAAATGCGTTCAATTTTTCACTCAAGGTTCCATCGATTAACTTTTCTTTTGATTTTTGAAGTAAATATATGTATAAAACTACCCTAAAATTTTGGTTTGATTCTAAACATTATAAAAAGAATTGGCATGACATTTTTGGTGTCGCAATAATTTCGTGTTTGCCCTTTACTTCATGCTACTCCTACATGCATATGAATATATTATGTAATTTCTTGTACTGGAACAAAATAGAAATGAGAACATTTCCAAGATTGCATGCTGATAATGCAACGCAGTGTTTAACCATAAGCTCTTAAATGCTTGAACCGGAGTTAGTGCTTTTTTTCCAACCGTCATTAGGAAAACGAAACATTATTTAACCTTTTGAGAACAGATGCTCACAACAAACAATTTAAACAGCCTCTAAGTTTCATGGATCACATTGCCCTAAAAACGCTGCACAGATTGCTTGGCCGTTTGGGTATATGTAGCACATCTAAGAAGTGAAACATGTATCAAATAGTCAAAAAAAATATGCAAATGCATCCATCATTTTCCAGGATCTTTTTAAGAGCTGGCTATGATGGTGTTAATAAAGATTAGATTAGGTTAAAATTGTGCAAACAATGCTGAAATGTGTCCCAGTTGTGGAAATCGAATTTTTGCTCACTGTGCCAGGGTGAAGACCCACTTAGGTTCAATAATATCTTGGATAAAGCCGGTGTCAGGAAATGTCTAGAACACATGGTGAGGATATCTCTGGGCTAAAATTATCTTTAATCGAAATGCACTCTGGGCTATTATGAGAAAACGTATTCGGTTATTTACGTTTTGTTTTATTTCGAGCAGAAACCAATAGTTATCACAAAGTTTTCACCATGCAAAATTATTTAAAAAAAAAAAACAAATTAATGCAATGATGGTGAGACTAAACTGTTCTAACACTTCACTAGGATTGTGATTTCAAATGACACCAACATGGTACTGCATACTTATTTTCATCAAAAATTTCGGGAAGCCCCAGAAATTTTTAAAAAATTCATATATTCAGTTTATGAAATGAACTATTAGACAATTTTAAACAAAGTGTTCATTGATTGAAGAAAATATTGACATTAATAGAGCGGTTCCACGCCAAATCAGTAAATTATTGTATTTTAAATTTGGCCGAAACTTTGCAAACTTGTTCGGAATAACAGTATAAGTGTTTTGGCTTGAGGAACAGTCGTTTTGATACAGAAGTAACTTTTAAGAAGGGCTTATGTATTTTTGATAAAACCAGTTTTAGGGAATCAGTAACTCGGGAATCGTTCGTTTTAGCGAGAAAAAAATTTCAGTGTATGTTTTTTTTTGTCATGGAAATTCTGATTACCTACCATTTCTTATCAGACCTTTTTTCTCTAAAACAAACGATTTACAAGTTACTGTTTTCCTAAAACTTTTGCATCAAAAACACATAAGCCCTTCTCGAAAGTTACTCTTGAGTCCAAACAATATATCTGTTATGATATACTGAACATGTTTCCGAAATGTCGTCCAATTCCAAGCGACTCGTGCCTAGTTTCGCTTGGAACTGCTTTGCCTAGAACTGCTCAATAGTGTTGAACGACCATTTATGTTAGTGCTAGAATAGTAAATGGAGGCTTTTGTTTATGTTACTGCTGTTATAGTAAATAGAGGCTTTGTGTATTTTTTGAATATACTCGTTGTAGTTCAAAACCGGACAAGACCACAGGCGCCAATCGATCCTGTCCTTATTCTATAGAGTCTTATAGTGTCGCATCTAGTGCGCTGTATGGCGCAATCGATGCGTCATACAACGCATAAGATGCGACACTATAGAATTCAAGCAGTATAGATTGGTGCGAGGAGTCTTGTCCGGCTTTGAACTACAACGAGTAAATTTTCATCACACAATTATGTGCTTTCAAGTATGGTTTTGATCATATCTCCATGAGGGTCTTGGATAAAAAATCGAGTTTCCAAGCGATCTTTATGCCCTTCTTTTGGCGTAAGAAGGTTTAAAAGCGTTTTTATACTTCTGTCAAACCGACCCAAGTACAGTGAACATTATTAATTTTTCACCTCTTTATTTTTCATAAGGAAAGAAGCATCAATTTGTTCTTGCCTTCAACCAAAAAAAAACAATGCCGTTCCGAATCGTTAGGATGAAATTCACACCCCTATACCGAAACGAAATCAAGAAGCAGTTTCTACCGTGATCAATACCTTGACTTGGTCCCAATCTCCGATCAAATTTTATCAGCAATCCCCCTGCTGATATTGTTGAAGTTTCAGTAGTTTCCTAAGGAAAACCAACCTCTGTACTCATGTGGTCATAAACGCACAGCGGCAGCTTGTGCGTAAACCCACTCACGCTGGTTGGCCGAAGTGACCTCGAATTGGTAACAGAGTCTGATTTTTTTTTCGCTAGTTGTCGTTAGTTTTTGTTCCATCCATGGCTACTCCAACTCAATGTTCTTCAACACTCACACACTCGTTAACGCCCGTATACGAACCGAGAACCGTGTCAAATGATCGCGAGAGCAAAAACAAGCAAGTAGAAGTAACGCCAGGCTAATGATAGATATCACATGCTGGAACGACCCGGACCGGAGCACGCTACTGCTGCTGGGTCTCTTCTCCTCGCTAGGAAGGTGGTTGGTTATTCGTCGCTTCAAATTGAACCGCAAGTTCTACGTCGAATCGAATTAGTCAAACTGGCTAACCCACAATTAGAGCCAATTCGGCGAATTTTTTTTTTGTTTGCCCGTTCTCCGGTTCGTTGGCGTGCGAATTATATAAGGCATGACTTGTTGGGCATTTTTCGCACATGGTGTTTGATGGGGGGAAACTTTCACTGCATGTGCCAAAAGTTAGCGTTATTTTTTTTTTTGCAACAAAACCGTTAGTCAATACTACATAGGAAAATACTAGTGTCGACGACGTTGATTGTAGTGGTACTGACGACGGTAATAGAGTGCCAAAAAAGTATCAATCATAAGACTCTATAGCGCTACGGCGTTTGGTTGTTTGCAAAAATATTGCAAATTCCGGTTTTTCGGCTTCACCTGCGGACAGACCGGGTTCCGTTTTTGGCTTTGATCCGTTTTTGGATGATAGATGCATGATTGGCTGCGGGATTTGAAAAGGGGAACGGGTAGAAACTAGCTTTTCTCTCGGCAAAATTTAGTCTTTTCGGCGGTACACGCAAGGTTTTTTCTTCTCAAATTTGAACGCGGTTAATTAATTGGAAAGTAGATTTTTTTATAAGAGAAACCTTTTCAAAGAATAGAGGATCATTATATTGAAACAGGAATAAAATTAAGGCATGATGATTTGTCAAAAGTTTATCCCATAAGTTGGGCGCTTATTGCAGGGTTTAACAGTGTAATGTATGGATATTTTGTCTGATTGTGTTTTCTTCCTGGCACGGGTTTTGGCGGACTTGTTCTGCTTCTCATCGCGATTAGGGGCCTTTTGTACCTTGAACGTTCGAAGCCCAGCCTTAGTTTTGGCCTTCTGGACAAAACTTCGGCTTAGGTGCAGCTTCTTAGCCACATCCCGAACGGAGGCGTTCGGATTTCGGTTGAAAGCCCCAACTACGCGGTTGTGATTTTTGGTGTTGTACGGAATACTTTTTCCTTCACTTCTGGACTTCCGATCGGTGGTCAACCGTTCCTTGAACCGCTTAATCACTCGCGACACCGTGGAATTCGCGATTCCCAACGTTTTAGCGATGGAACGATGCGAGAGATCCTTGTTCTCGTGATGAATGCGCAAGATTTTAGCACGCACGAGCTGTTCTTCCGACTCCATTTCCGCGAGTTTTGATCACAGGACTTCACAGGATGTAAATAATGCACTATGAACTAAATCCACCCAAATTTTCATTAAATTCTACCCAACGGTTAAAAAGTTAGAGCAATTTCATAGTGTGGCAATTTCATCGTGGACACCCTTTAACCTCAAACGTGGCATTTATTCTAAGAAGTGTGTGGTCAAATCCGAAAAGCAGATGAATAAACGTGAATAAGTAGCCGAAGAATGTCCCAACTTCATCTTCTTTCCACGACTATGGCCAAGGTCCCGGATAACTGCCGCAAGGTCGCTTGGCAGGATCAGGGTGTGAAAGTATATTGTGTAAAATTATCAATAAATGTAGGATTAAAAAACACAAATATTTATATGCATTTTTTTTTGCTTTTTTCCTGCTTCTTCCAAAAACTGTCATTTTATAAATGCAGACCTTATTGGTTATATTTTCCATAGCGATCGTCACAACACTTTGATTAATGTTTATGCTAAATATCCGCAAAACATAACTGTGATTTTTATTTGATTTTATGAGGATTCATCGTTTAAGGTATACCTCTATTATGGTGGGGAGCCCACCCGGAAGATCTGATAAAGCTGTATCGCCCAAAACTTTGGTCGGTTCTCGAGTACTGGGTTGTTTCTGTTTTCAATCCGCCGCCCAAGTTCAGCCGCCAAGCTACAGCGTATCCAGTATCGTTGTCTTCGTATCGCGTTAGGCTGCATGAAGTCATCTCATGCTATGAGTTTGAAGATATTAACAGGAGTTCTTCCTTTATCAGATCGTTTTGTGGAGCTATCGTTCCGGTTCCTCATCCGCTGTGAGGTGCTAGTTCCATTGGTAATTGCAAATTTTGAACAGCTAATCGAACGAAATCCTCAAATTAAGTTTATGACTCTGTACTATTGGCACATGACCCTGGAGGTGAGCCCTTCTTCGAATGTTCCTAATCGTGACTACTTCCAATACTTTTCTAGTTCTACTGTAGTTTTTGATCTGACCATGAAGCAAGAAGCTCGTGGAATACTAGATCCATACTGTTCGGGGTTAATTCCATTAATTTTAGCATGTAAGTGTGGCCATATCAGATGAGACAGGAAGTTTTACACTGATGGATCAAAAACAAACGATTCCACTGGATTTGGCCTTCTTCAAACTTCAAAATCCTTGCTCCGTATACGTTGCAGAATTGACGGCTATACACTATGCATTAGAGCAAATTGCCTCTCTTCCCTCTGATTTTTAATTTTTAATTTTTACAGATAGTCTCAGCTCACTTCAAGCTATTCGTTCAATGAGGCCGGCGCAGCACTCACCGTATTTCATTAGTGAAATATGATCTCTTTTGAGTGCCCTATCAAACAATTCTTACACCATCACCCTGGATTGGGTCCCTTCTCATTGCTCCATTCCGGGTAATGAGAAACGGACTCACATGCAGTGCTGCAAATTATCAAATCATTCATTTGAATTCAAACTAAAACAAACCATCAATCGAAGCTGGCGAACCTTCTGTTTATTTGAAATATCGGTGATTTTTGAATGGATTTGAATTATGTTAGTGTTTCATTCATACTTCATCAATTGAATGAAGACACATTTATTCGAACCGCTGGTCATAGTGATCGTTGAGTTTAGCATTTTTCAAATGAACAGAACAGTCATTCGATTGATGCAATGACGAAAAATCGATTAAGCTTCTTGTGGCATCCAGAATGGAAGATGGAAAACGGAGATCGCGCGTACGGAAAAACCGCTTGCACGTAGAATCAAAGGAAGTATAACGTCGGAAACTTTATCCGAAATTTTCAAAAAAGGCCATATCTATTGACTAACAGTTGTTAATAGATTCTGGAATAAAACTCGTGTCCTATCATAATTTTCCACTGTCATGTTTTCAGTGGGAAGGCCTGAGACAGTTGCTGGACCCGCTAGAAGCCGCGGTTGGAGTTAGGCTTAATCGAGTTAATGCAACTGGGCATATCGCACAAGCAGCTTTGAAAATCTTCGAAGCCGTGGCATTTGAAATGAAAATGAAACTTCTTGTTCTTTCACCTCATCAGTCCACAGTCCTTCTGATAAAACTGAACAGAGGTTCATGAACAAATCATTCCAAGCATGTAAAAGTGGAATGATACATATGAGAATTATGTCGTATGAAAGGCGACGACCGATTCTTCTTAATTACTAATTTTTACTCTTTATTACATTATCCTTCACTAAATATATTTAAAAAATAAACAAGCAACTTGATAGCAATGCCCGAATTTGTTTCCTGATTAAAGAACTCATTAGGAACGCTTATTTTAAATACATTCTCCTTCAAAATGTATCGTTCTGATACTATACCTACATTAATAATGAATGTTTCGTGTAACTGTTAAACACTTAGCGTATCAACTTTGATAGGTTTCTACGTTCCAAATTTTTAGCCTTTAGCGCTAAAACTAACGGTTCGTCTAAATTACAGGAATCCACTAAATTACCTAAAGGACATTGGCGTAACTGCTGGGGGTGCCTAGGGGGCCAGGCCCCCTCCAGAATTCTGTAGGCCCCCCCCCCAGGATTTTTCCCAGATACATTTCTTATTTGAAATAAAACACTTTTCATAATCTCTACGGAATTGTGGGGTTTTTTTCCAGTGTAAGTTGTCCCTTCAGATTGATCGAGTAACTATTTCTGAAGGGAGCAAAGCATATACCCTCTTCTCCACACTTTTCACTTACCCCACTGTAACTTATTCGATGAAAAGTTGGTACATTTATCATAAAAAGCATAGTTAACGACAATTAGATCCATGAGAATTCCGATATATCAACATTACATCCACGTCGCTCGAGTGTTTGCGTCTGTTAAAATGTTTTGAAATTGGAAATATCTTGCCAACATCATGGGATCCCAGTAGTGAACAAAAAAAATTGCTAGAACCAAAGATGTGAAGAGAAAGTATCGATAGGTCCGATAGAGCTCGACAGGTTATGAAATTGAATAGAAATAGTTTGAAATTGAACATAGGGCTTTTGTTAAGCAGAATTTCGAAGCAAACGTACACACTATTGCCACACATCCCTATGCGGGGTAGGTCACGGATGCGTCACCTTGACTGGCAAAAATGTATGAACTTGATCGTGCTCAAATACCGTTAAAGGCACAGAATGGTTCTAGCGATGTGAAATCTCTGTTTTTACACTCCCTAAATACCACATGTGATGGAAATCAATTTCTTATTAGAGGTCTTAAAACCGCAACTTCTCATTTTTACCAGTAGTGTTTTTTCTCGTCGTTGTTTGCTTAAAAACCTCGGAGAGAAACCCGGTAAAGTGTCGTATGCTGATCCTCTTAACAGCATATTTTGACGGAAACCCCAGCATTGAATAAATACACTACTAATTATGTTTTTTAATGTTGCGTTTGCTTCGAAATACTGCTTAACAAAAGCCCTACGCTTTAGCTCTAAACAATTCTGAAGTTTAATAATTCAATTCTACCCAGGTAACCAATAAGCATTAGCATATGCAGTAAATCAACTCTAACTCTGCATTTCGGATGCTACAAGCATTATATTAGCATTATATCAGCATCTTGAATGCAATCTGTTGTAAAGTTGGATTGCAAATGCTATTAAAATGCTTGTAGCCTGTAATCAGCATTTCGAATGCAAAATAGCACTTATGAGGCATTATCATAGCATTGCAGTAAAGGAGCCGTATATTGGGCCAAAAGCGGCATTTGTGTGGCATTTAAGGTAACTTAAATGCTTGATTAGCTGCCGTAAAGACGCTTTGGAACTGCTTATTGGTTACCTGGGTATTAATATTAAAACCTTTAGTCTGATATCTAAAATAAAAGCGACAGTAAAATATTGAGCCTGTTAAGTTGAAACATAAGATTTTAAACACTTTTTACAATAATGAGTTTTATTTACAAGCGCATTTTAGAATTCACGATATCATTTTCTCTTGTAGG
Source organism: Aedes japonicus (assembly GCA_034211315.2). Lineage (NCBI taxonomy): Eukaryota > Metazoa > Arthropoda > Insecta > Diptera > Culicidae > Aedes > Aedes japonicus. Next base: position 20,970 of record JASCZW010014292.1, read on the forward strand.
AACAATTAAGTAGAGTATAAATTCACAGATTGATTAAAAGTTCGAAGCTAACTGAGCATTCGTTAAACAATATATGGAAATAGAAGTTTATTCATTAACGATAATATTGTCGAAAATGTAGTTTTAAAAGTAAGGTAAACATATAATCCGGTAAATTCCTGATATCATAACATTTGTTGGGGATGACTTCAGTACCACTACATAAAGGGCCTGTATGTAATTTTTTTGTCAAAATTCACTTCGGTTTAGTTTCTAGTATACAGTGGTGGTGAAAATATTAAATACATCTACAGTTTTTCATTAAAAATTGTCATATTTGACATTCTCTATGTCAGCACTCAAAGGATATATTGAGCTGAAATTTTGACTATAGCTAGAAAATAGAAGTAACCTGAATTTCAAACTGTGTTGAACTTAAGAATTGTGCTTCAAAGTCTTCAAAATAACATTCGATCCACCATCTTAGAAAATAATAAAAAAAACATTTATTTTCTTTTACAAAATAGTTTATTTCATAAGAATGAACTATTTTGCCGAATAATTCATTCTTGTAAAACTTTTCAATTTTAAATAATTTAAAAACTATATTTTTGCCAAACCTTCTAACAAAGCGAATCTGATGCCATTTTAAAGATGTACTTGAAAATTTTTAAAATTCAAAACGGCTATACTGTAGTTATTCTCATTCTTTTGCCATACCATTGATAACTTTCGAAAAATTTCCATGAGATTTCGAAACCCTGGAATACTATCAATGTCAATAAAAATCTTAAGTTTAACCCTAAACTACTCATGGATGTTTCTTTCGAACTGCCCTGAATTTCTCAGTAGGTTTTTGATGAAATAATCATCGGAATTCTCCTTAAAAAAATTTGAACTCTCTTTAGAAATTTAGCTAGATATAACTTATAAATTTCCATTGTGTTTTTCATAGAATTCTACTTTAAAACAACCTTGGTTGATTATTTAATAAGAAACTTAAATCGAATTCCACTGATTGGTTGAAAAATGTCCACATTGTGGAAACTGAAAAAAAATCTCTGAATGTTGAAATTACTGTTATTTCAGTAATAGAGTAAGTTTAATTAGAGAAGTAAAGTTGGTCAGCTTAGAAGTGATTGCATTTTAATTTTATGTAACAATTGATTTACAGAAATCCGTACAATCTGGACAAATCAACAAAAGTAAATATGTAATAATAAGAGATAGGTAGGTATATCCTAATACTTCAGATATTTGATTTTTTTTCAAGTAAACATAATCATGGAACAGGTTCCAGGTTTTTCGATTTTTTTTAGTTCATTTTTTTAAATATTGAAACCCCTGACCACGGTTTATTAGAGGACACCATGCCCCAGATATTTTCAGACTTTTCTGCAAGAAGAAACTTTAAGCTAATAGCTGCATATCAAAACGCTTAATTTTTCTTCTTAACTTTTCGCCATCAGACGCATAGAAACATGACGCAGCACCGGTTTTCAAATCTAATTTAAGTATTGGGAACGGACTTGTGAAAGAATGACTATCAACCGACACAATTTTGAAGATTTGAAACGCGTTATTCAAACGAATCTATATTTTGATTTTTAGTTGAAGCTTGGCTCTATAAAGATTCAGGACTATTCTCCGCTTCGGATGAGTTGAGATGCCTCAAGAGAATCGAATAAGGTGACTACAGTAACCTCGTGTGAGTCCATTCTCCATTTGATCCACACGGAATAATACGAGGTATATATTCACCCCACTCGATTCTTTTAAGGCATCTCGACTCACTGAGGCGCAGAATAGACCTAATTATTCGATAAAATCTGCTTTGATTTACCAATAGGGTATTATAGGGGTATGTGGATTAAAACATGGTTCGATAATAAATATAATAATATATCAGCATATAATTTATTTTTTAATTTTGACAAGCGAAACTATCGATAAAAACAATTTCAAAGTATTATGAAAATAATGATTGCAAGACAACACCACCCTATTTCACCATGAAACACGCTGCAAAAAAAAACAGACTACCTAAACCAACGAACCCAACTATTGATTTCTAGCATACAAAAATGGACATATATGTCATAATAGGAGCCCCTGTAACTAAATATTAAGTGCTGTCACTTTGCATAAATGTCACTTTGTAAAACTGCATGTCGGTTTGTACAAATAAAAATGATTAGAATTTTCTTGTTTAAAAATCGAGAAAAAATAGTTGAGATTCATAAAAAATATTTTTGTGTTAGGAAGAACGCCCATCATCGATACAGTTGGAAAAAACCTTCGCGCAGGCCCCCTCCAGGCCCCCTCCAGACTAATTGTCTAGGTCCGCCAATG
>JASCZW010014293.1:0-23242 GCA_034211315.2 Aedes japonicus
TAACGGGTGGCAATTAAAATTTTGGAATTTTTTCGAGGCCTCTATGCTCAACAACAAACGAGCTCAGAGAAAATAAGAGTGTGTATGCGTTAGCTCTTTCTCTCCTCTTTCTGCTAGTATTTTCTGTTTTGTTTTATGCTTGCTCAGTTTTGCTCAAATTGCCGTCGAAACAAGAAGTATTTCGCGAGCGCGTTGTACAGTTCTACGAACTGCACAGAAATCTCGGCAAAACGTATACGGTACAACATTTTAAAAGCGAAAATGTTGCGACTTCGACTGTTTACCATATCCTAAGATCCCCAACAACTGCTCGCAAGCAAGGTAGTGGAAGACCAGCCAAAATTATGGACGCAAAGGACTTCGTTCTCTTTCTCGTGCCTTCAACAACAAGGATTCACTGAGCCAACGGGATGCCGCAAAAAGTTCAACTGTTCTCACCAGTACATCTGCAAAACATTGAAAAGAGTCGGAATAAAGTGCCGAAAGAAGACACGAGCCCCGGAATATACTGATGCACAGATTTCAACGCTGAAATCCCAATGCCGTTGGTTGATTAAAAATTATTCCGGAAAAGTTTTGTTTTGGACGACGAAAGCTACTTCCCTCTTTCGAAGACGCAGATTCCGGAAACGATCGATACTATTCAACGGATAGTTCTACTACACCTCCGAACATAAAATATAAGTTTAAACATAAGTTTGAACAGAAAGTGATGCTGTACATTGCCATTTCCGAAAAAGGCATTTCTAAGCCATGGTTCAAGCCCTCTGGTTTGGCAATCAATCAAGATGTGTACCAGAACGAATGTTTGAAGAAAATTTTGATCCCGTTTCTACAAAAACATCATGCTGATGGACAATACGTGTTTTGGCCGGATAAAGCGTCATCGCATTACGCCATAAAAACACAATCGTTCCTGAATACCCATTCAGATCCCATTTGTACCCAAAACCACAACCCGACAAATCTGCCTCAGTGTCGCCCAATCGAAAATTTCTTCGGGGTTTTGAGTTCCTTGGTGTACAAAAATAACTGGAGAGCCACGAGTTGCAAACAGTTGATTGGTAGAATCAAGAGATACATTCGCAAAGTTGACATGGAGGCCGTACAACGCTCCTGTTCCGACATCAAACGGAAGCTTTGCCGAACATCCGATTACGGACCGTTTTCAAATGTTCACTAATTTTTTTATCAACAATGGACAATGTATCTTTTATTTGAATAAATCAGATCTTCTTCAACTATGTTTGTCTTTTTTGACAGCTTGAGAAAGAAATTCCAAAATTTTAGTTGCCACCTGTTAATTATCGTTGGTGTAGCTATTATCTCACGCATTGCAAAACTTTTCGAAGCAATTGTCAACGAAAAATTCAAATCTGCTTGAATTCCTTGACTATTGATTAAATTAAATTGATAATGGAAACCATGTAGAAACTCTTTATACAGACTTTAACACGGCATTTGACCGCATTGACATACCAATGTTACTCTTCAAATTTCGGAAAAAAAGGGATTAAAACAGAACTTCTGAAATGGCTTCAATTATATTTGACGAATCACCAAAAAATAATAAAACTTAACGGAAATAAATCGAAGCCTATTCAAGTCACTTCAGGTGTCCCTCAAGGCTGTCATTTAGGACCTTTTCTTTTTATTCTCTACCTAAACGATATTTCTTTTATTCTCAAAAAAATAAATGTACCGTAAAACGGGGTGACTTCCGATCACTTTTTGAACTATTTCTTAAAATTTTCTATGATAATTATTTTTAAAATTTTTGTTTTACATTTTAAAAACCAGTTCTGATATCTGTAGTATAACACTACACAGAAATTTAAAAAAATTATTATGTCAGATGAACTTTAAAAACATTGTTTAATTTCCGCAGCCAATTTTCAATAATGCGGTGACTTCGATCAAAATCAATTTTATCCATTTGAAGTGCTTAAATAAATAAAAAAACACCAAATTTTTATGCAAACCGTGTGATGCAGATGTCTCCCCAATAGCACAGGGTGGAGCATTCCCCAAGGAAACGTTCATTAATTATGTCACGCAAGAAGGACTATTTTTAAAACCCTCCCCCTTTGTCATGTTTTTATGGGCATCGGTTAAGATTGTCTGACCACTAACCGTCTGCAGGTGCCGTTCATTGAGTGTATCATGAAGGGTGCTGTAAGGAATTCTGTAGGTCCGAGCAGCTTCACGCAGTAAATATTTTTTATTCGTACTGCCTCCAACTCAGCATCCATCGATTCGGGACTGTACTGTAAATAAGCTCTTGCACCAGATTTTTTCACGTACTTTCTCGGCATTTTGGACTTCTCAATGCCATTAAATTGTCGAAATAAATGTTTCACACCTTTTGTCCAACAAAGAACAAAACAAAACAAAACAAACCCTTTGACAGATTGGCAGGTAGTGCAACACTTCAAGAAGGTTGTCGCGTTTATACGTTTGCTCTTAATTTTCGATCAAAATATTTTTTTTTATTCAATAATTTGTTTATGTATTAATATTTTTTCGATTAGCTTAGAGTGACGAATGTTTAAGTAATCTGAAAATGTGGTTGTCGATTTTTTTAAATCATTTTATTGCTTGAATATATGATTGTTATTGGACTTGGTAAAAATCACCATAAAGAGCTTTTTTTAATATATTTTTTTATAGCGAAGGAAATAGAGAAATGCTAAAAACAAAAAGCATTTATATACCTAATAAATGATGAATATATATGGTTCGAAGATTAAAAAATTCAGGCACTTGGAGAAGGATAATTTTATATTGAATAAATATCGGACTTGGCGGTCTAAGTCACCCCGTTGATCGAAGTCACCCCGCTCTAGGGTACTCATTTCTGCCGACGACATGAAGCTCTATCTGGAGATTAGGAATAAAGAAGACGACAATCCAATATGTAAATTGCAGATTGCACTAAAATCTGATTGATCTGAATTCGATCTAATTAGGCTTTTTTTATACCTACGTAGTTTTTCCATTTCTTGCTAAATGCAGGTTGCACGTTTTAAAAGTTAGAACTTGCCTCTCTTTAGTGGGATAAGATAAACTAATATTAACTTACTTAAAAATACTAATGTTCAAATTTGCAAATGGTTTTTTTATTCCGTATTTTCGTGCCTGTGGCTGAAAGTCACGCCGGGATGATGAACGTATCGAACACATCGAAGCATATGTTGGGACCTATCGCATTACTTTCCTTCCGAAGGTTCTTACTCGGGATCAGAAATCTTGCGTTTCAGAAAATCCCAACGGCGCCGACTGATACCAGATTCACTGAGGTGAGAAGCAACCGCTACAGATCCGATGGTTATTGCTACCAATAAATGTCCATGCCTAAAAAAACTCTATTTCGAAACTTCAGAAACATGCTAGTTTGTAAAAGTTAAATGTTGGCTCCGTGGATCAAAAACAGTTCCATGTATTTTTACATCTAGAGGAAATCCTACGCTTACCGACAAAACATTCGCTCTTCCTCCGGGCTCAAACCTAATCACTTCTATTTATATTACCACATGCAAAAAAACTCGAGCAAAATTAATTTGTACAGACCAACCCAAAGTTCCACAGTTCAAACCACGTACTCGGGAACAACAGTCAAAAACAATTTCTCTAATCCACCTTTGGTTCAACTCATGGACCATCGAGAGAAAAAATATCTAATACATAGAAAGTGTTCCCGGTATGCTCCATTGGGCTGTTCCGCCCGAATATAGGATGGAAGTAGACAGAAGCCGTCGCTGTCACTATCGTTGCGGTCACCTCAAACACCAAGTGGCCAAAACGAAAATGATGCATGAAGAATTCGGAAAAGTAGGCTACTTTCGTGCGCTTTCATCAGGATTTTCCAACAATGGCTTTTTGGATGCTACATTCGTTGAATGGACCGATCGATTGTTGGTACTGCCACCATTGCTAACGGCAAATTGTTCTGGTTTTTTTTTTGCTTTTTTTCTTTTTTAACGAAATAAAAAAAAGTCGATGGGAATCTACTAGGAAAGTTTCATAGCGATGCGATGAAGAAGAGACGATACTAAGCTGATGATTCCCTACTTTCGTTTTCTACAACGGAGTGCCAATATGAGCTTAGTGATTGAAGGAACATTATACCGGTCTTGTAGCAGGATGTTTCCAGGAGGAGTTTCGAAAGTGAATTAAATATATCAATGGCCATTATTCTTTATGTGTTCAATAACCAAGTGCTTGTTGTGCGAAGTGCTGTACAGATAATAAAATCAGATGGGAGTGTCGTTTTGGCCCAACTGACAGTCGGGAAATTATTTATGCAATAAACAACGTGAGGGAAGCGGGTAAACTTGTTGGACGTTATCCTTGAAAGGTCAGAGGGAGCCAATTTCAGTTCGATATTAAATGAAAAGTTTGTGATTAAATTAGCGAACGCAAAAACATCGTTATATTATATTTTCAACATGGTTTGGGTGGCGAACTTAATAGACACATGTCATGTATATTTCGTTGAATTTATCAACAACTCCACCTACAGAGCTGAAACCCACTCGAAAATCGATTCCCCAGAATGCTGGTCAGTATGCTCATTAACCTTCGCTAATGGGCAGAGGTAAAAATTGTTTTTCAGACGAAATCTACGGATGATGAACGGCTTCGTCAGTTGTTATTTGCAAGCCAAGCTTACTAGCTTTTCTCAGTCATGGCAGGGCGGTTTTTTTGTAGACATTTACAGACTCCGCCGGAATGGAGCAGATTTTTCTCAGTTATGAATCAACGTTTGACGTGCACGCCGAATATGAAAACCATCTCACGCCTGCATCCGGCGGAGAATGTGGAGTACGGGTTACACTGCCGCTTCTACTTAACTCAATTTTGAGTACAATTGTATGCTATCTCTTTTCTCTCACGAGTAAATGTTAGCGTAATCGTTCGATAAAAGTGGATCGAATCAAGAAGTTGAGTTGATCCACTCTTAACGAAAATTGAGCTAACATATCCGTGAGAGTAAAAGAGATTTGATCCATCGTACTCAAATTTGAGTGAAGTGAAGCGAGAGTGTATACCATCGATGCATGATATATACGGTCGATGAGAAGCATTCTTTTAGTGAATAAATTGCTACTCAAAAGTTGCGCAACCAAGACTTTTAACAAGAACATGTGTCAGACTGAACGCAACCTACACTCACAAGGTAATTATGAGGTAAATGACTACATTCTAAGCATTTTAATGAAAATTCTCCATACGTAAAAAATGCCTACTTTTCAACCTCAAATAATGAATAACTTTATGTACTTTTTGTATTCCACTATGATAGAAAAAATGCATAATAAAAACGCTATCAACAAGCGAAAATATCGATGACTATTTGACCGGCTTTGCCAAAAAATAAGTGAAAATAAAAAAATTGTGTTCTTCCAAGCTAAACATAGATCCAGTATCATGGACAAGCTACGAGGCAAGTAACCTTGAATTTATTATTGTTATAGTTCAATAAAAATACAGACTATAGAGGTATCCAGTGTCCTATCACCGGCTGTGGTACCCAAATTGATGGCGACGTGCGTAGCTCAATCTCCACGTCCGCGCCAAAATTTCGGAGTCAATGAAAGCTGATTCAGATTCAGAATAATCATTTAAATGAAATGTATTTTTCGCTTTTAAATAAATTCAAATCTGTATCTTTTGAGCGATTTTCTTAGACAAGTTCAGTACCAACGTTTCAAAAGGGCAGATCTGCTGTAAACAATTACTATAACCGTCATTTTCTCGGAAATTAAAACTTTCTCTTGCAAATCAACAATCCCAACTACAAGAAGAAACATTTTCCTCGCTTATGGTGTATTCGATTTGCATGTGTGGGTTTTGAGATAAATCAATATGGAATGTCGTTGAATACAAAATAAAAAGATCCGCCCTTTTGAAGTTTGAGTTTTGAGATTCTTATCGCATCTTCATTTCATAAAATGACTAGTTTCTTCACGAATTCGTGTTCTAAAAATGCAGTTTGTTCGTACGTTTCAAAATGCCTAAAATTTATACACTTTTTGAGGTATAACCTCCTTAGGTATTTTTGCATAAAACATGTTTAGGCATTTATGCATAAATTCAGTCTTGAAGCAGAGTGCCTAATTTGAAATCATTATTTCATACTTCAAATTTACCGTGCAGTGGTCCAGTAGCGAAATTTCCAGAGCTGAAGTGAACCATGTGGTAATCAAAATACGCCTGAATGACGAGTGACGCTGCTAAGCGTACATCAAACTGAGTAGATGCTACCGGCTTCATGAGTGAGTCATTTCGACCGTGTATAAGGACAGTGCACGATGAGGTAACAGAATCCAACGTGAGACATGTTGGCGTTAGTGGTCGACTATTCCAGGTTTTGTTTTTTTGCGAAGATAATCAATATTTTGTGGTAACCCGCGCGGTATCGATGGAAAATAATCATTTTACATCATGGATTTTATTGGAGGATTTGCAAATGATACTTGCTATGCGATTCAATTGAAGATCATGGGTTGACAAACAGTAAGTATATAGTGAGTCTTAAATTGATTAAATAAAAATATGACTGTAAGTATCTAACATAGAGCGTCATTTTATTGTTTATTGTTTATGGATGCAGCTTCAAGAAAACAACCAACTTGACAGGCGTGTAAATTTTTCTCGTTGCAAGTACGAAGTAATTGTTTGCAAACTTTCAAACAGTATACAACTTTGTTTGCAGTCTTCCATACAATAGACCTGATTCCAGCGACATTTGGCTTAAATTTACATTAAAGATTCCATGATTTCTGTCAAATCTAGCATTCCCTTTATCTTCATTAGATAACGCAGGAAATTAAATGTTTCTTTCAAATTGTATTGTCATTTTGATTCGTAATTTACACACTACCAAAATATCATGTAAATGTCTGTCCCTTGAAACCGACACATGCAAGCGTCCTTTAGTACATAAAAATAAACCGCACAGAAAAAAAAAATAATTTTAACAAGCGCGTAAAATTTCTCCTCGTTTAATTCCAAGCCAAAGGAGGCGTAAACAACGCAATTGGTTGTAGTCCTTGATGCGCCATGCAACAATGTATGCAATCTTTCATACAACAGGCTTGATTCAGACGTTATCTGGATTAAATTTACATGAAATATCCCATTATTTTCTGCCAAATCTAGCATTCCTTTTATGTGCATTAGATAACGCAGAAAATTCAATGTTTCTTTTTATCTGTGTAGGTGACAGCGGTTATTATTTCTTCTTTTGGTGTTAACCAAGCTTACTTTTTAATAACTGCTCAAAAGCACATCTGCCTTTTGTTCATTGCTAGGTTATCGATCGTTGCCTTTTCCAGTGACCTCTGTGAAATAAACAATACCATCAAGATCGATGAACCTTATGTCGGAGTAAGTTTTAAATGTTACCCAAGCATTAAACACGAATCCCGGCACGAATTGAAGCTGATTATTGCATTGGAAAGGGGAAGTCCCCAAAAAAGTCATTTAATTAAAATCCGGGAAAAAGATGCTACATGCGTTGACTTTCAATTCGGAGGAATAAACTTTTCATCAGGCGAATTAAAAACAAACGAAAGTTTGAATGTCGCATACCAGTGAACATATACAATACTTGCCACCGGAGCTTTTTGACAACGAGATAGCTAGTAAAATACGAAAAAGCCAAGCGTGTTATTTGGGGGGAACACTCGGCTGAACAGCGCATCACGCGTTTGCATATCATAGAGTGTTTATAAAATAAACTTAAAAAAATAAAAACCTGTCAGGGAAGGTCCATCAATTATGTGACGAATAAGCGGGGAGGGGGGGTTTGAGAAAACTTGACAATCCATACAAACAAATTTGACGGACCACAAAAAACGTGGGGGGAGGGGTATAAAAAGTCACTTTTTGCGTGACATAATTAATGGAAATTCTAAGTCTAATTATTTCATAATTTAAAAGCCTGGATTTTGTCGTTCATTTGCTACTAATACTTATGCCAGTGAAAAACCTGAGTAGGCAGTGGTTACGAGTGACCGTGTTTTCATTCGCTGTCATTTTTCCCGCAAATTTCTTTAGTTTAATTTTTTTTTTATTATGTTTATATTGAAAAATCTTGATTTTTTTTGGTCGGGGAAATTGTTGCATTAGCTTTCGATGCATCGCTATTACTTTAGAAGCACAAACAACGGTTTGTGGTCGTGAAGCAGTAGAAAACGTCAAATTGCCTAATCAAATGATTTACTTATGAAATTAAATGTTTGCATGAAATGTCATGCTCTAGAATCGTTTGAAAGTTTTCAAAGTGTTGCGAATATTCCGTAAACAGAGAGTCACAACCTCTTTAATTGAACCAAATTAAACTATAATAATTCATAATTATGATAGGCCATAGCTAGGAACATAGAAAATAATTTGTTCCTAATAATGTATGCGGGTTTCTTGCAAAGCCATTATTTATTTTTTCCGTTAGATTAACTAAAGGGTGGAACGGTCAATTATTGGTCAAACATGATTAAACTGATTAGTTTATTTTATTAATTATCAATCTTAATTTCTTTTTGAAGTTCATCGTCCACAAAACACAGAAAAATTAGGCTGCCGATTTTGCAAATGCAAACTATCGAGCTTTACGTTACACAGTTTTATGCCGCTGTTATATCCACCTTATTTGCTGCACGCCAATTTGCCTTGAACTGTTTGCACTTCCAACTGTTTTTTAAGTTTTCTTGAGGTTTTCTTTACGATTGCTCAACATTTTTCAATTGTGCGCAGTTTCGACGAGTTTGGAGAGGTTTTCTTCTTGGGTACGATTTGCACACTATTGGCGGTACAAGCGAGGTCTGGCCAATCAGCACGGAACAACTAAAGCCCGATTCAATTGACGCATTAGAGTGATCATAACTCAAGAATTAAACAACATACACGGTTGATCAAAATGTCAAACAAAGGGGTTTGTTTGTTTATTCAGTTTTCAAACGATATATAACAAGTTATTACATTTCACCGTTTCGAACGAACTGTGGCACTTTACTTGTGATCTATGCCATCATGATCTGCACAGTCGCTGGTGACACTGTACCGGTGAACTTATTCCACTTTAAACGCATTTTTTGTGCATTTGTCACTTCTTTACAGCATCCTCGAAGTTTTCGCATGAGAATTGCCCAATATTTTGCTCGGTGAATTTTGATCGGTCTGAACTCAGGGCAATTCGGAGTAGTTTCCGAGCAAACTTATCAGTAAAAACAAATTTATACCTGGAAGAGACATCCGCATGCCCTGTTGCCAGGTAGAATGTTCGTCCGGGGATTTGTTTATAATCCATTTTGACATATGTTTCGTCATCCATTAAAATACAGCCATTAAATTTCGTCAAAACGCGTTCTTCTAGTAATCGTGCTCGCTTTTTGGCCACTTAATTTTGTTTCAGGGAGCTGATGTTTACTGGCACAAAAAGACTTATATCCTTCTCTTGAAAGGATGTTACGCACGGTGGAAAAGTTGGAATCGTATTTCTTTGCCAAATCACGTATGGAGACAGCTTTCACGTACCTCAACACCTTTCTTCTCAGCTCTTTCTCCCTAGTGCCACTTTTATGGTAGATGCGCTGTGCTCTATCCACACTCAGAGTTTCCTTGTAACGTTTGATTACAAAACACACCGGTGACTTTGAGAATTTTAACACTTTTGCTATTTTTGAGGCAGACCGCGAAGGATTCTCTAGATGTTTGTGCACAATTGATTTTTTTTCTCAAGTTCCATGATCCGTAATTTCGAGATGCGTCGGTCAATCGAGAAAAACTTTTCATCAATTTCTTCGTCAATGAAACATCAACAAATGCCTGTCATCAGGGATGCATTGGTGTATTACACCGTGCGTCCAGATTTACTTTGAATCGAGCTTTATGTTTCTTCAAGAAAGGCAATCAGCGTTTTTGCATGCATTCCATTGCATAAACATCTTGGCTGACAGTGCTAGTTGTCCCGAAAAGTTTGCTTTTTTGCCCACAGGTGAAAATCAAGTATTTTTTCGAGAACTTTTCCATTTTTTTCTGCTTAAACTTATCTTGAACCCTTCCTTTTCCGGTAACCGTAAAAAACTTTTGACCTGGGAGTTGCATTAAATCAGCCTTGACGCATGATTCATCTTCCATTACGACGCAATCAAACTTTATCAACAAACTCGTGTACAACTTACCCGCTCTTCTTTTGGCTGTTGTGTTTTGCTTATCATCTAGATTTGGTGTCACAGTAACCTTATATGTTGACAGTCTATGCCGGCTCTATGCCCTTTGCACTGTTGTGTGGAACTTTCCCAATTTGTTCCCGATATCTCCGATGGAAATGTTGGGATTGCGTTTGAAAATGCAGGCCACTATTCTTCCGGTCGCTGTGGCTTCCTGGTTTCGATTTCCTACTGATCCCGGTTTCCTGGCATTCGCCATTGTTATATTTGTCATATTTGGTGATATAAAGTGATTTTGCCAAGTCGGTGTGGAAATAATTTGGATTTCGCTTATGCGCGTGCAAAATTTTGAAACACTACTCTTCTTGCTTCGACGCTGTTTTGACATCTGAGTCAACATTCCATTCCGTACGCATACATCAACAAAATGAGGGGTGGTCAAGTTTTTTAAATGCACGATTAAAAAAAACTACGTCATATTTGAGTTGACCAAATTTTGATCGTTCCACCCTCTAACTTGAAATTTGTAACTATTTTCTGCAGATAGGAATACAATCTATCTCGATCAAATTTATTCAAATTTAGAACATTCAAAGATCATAAACAAACTTTGTTACACACTATCAAAATGTCATGTAAATTTCTGTCCTCTGAGACCGACACATGCAAGCGTCCTTTTGCACATAAGAAAGAGGTGAAAGTGATGAGAAAATAAATTCAAACAAACACATATTTCGCCAAATTGCGTATGTGTTAGTTTCAGGAGACACAATTTTACACGAAATCGTTCTTTACGTTCCCCGAATTTTTACAAACATGAATTACGTCTCGTGTAAAATTCATAATTTCTAAGTGTGTAGCTTTGAAGCTTACCTTATGAAATAATGGCAGCTATTAAGTAAGGGGAATTGTAAATTTCGCTCAATTACATCAAAGTACAGTAATGAAAAACTTCGCAACTGATTAAGAGCAAGATTATTGCCAGGATAGCATCGTGGATTTGTTGATTTTTGAGGAAACACTTGATATCTAGGAAGAATGAAGGGGCTATTGACGAATTTCACGCCAACTCATCCAGTGTTTGGCACCACCCTCTAAAAACCCAATAAAACTTTGTGGGTGTGTAGACTATGTCTTTTGAAGCAATTTATTTTTTTTTTTTAAATTTATCTAGACTACCAGTTGAAAAGGGTTTAAGTTTTTTGATCGATTTTTATTAAATCAACCTAACTCAAAAAGGAAAAGACTTATAACAAAGGGATGTATTTTGTGACTTTAGAAAATTATCTGAGCTTTTATTGTAAAAAATTGTAAAAATTGTAAAATCGATTCTTACACGCTAAAAAAAAACATATTTTAAAATTTAAAGTCAATCTGCAAGAAATGGCTGTTTTAGAATTGGACGAAATTTTCTTTTTAATAAAGGCAATATAATTGTCTTAAAGTTCGCCATACTTTGCAAGATGGGCAATTCAAGGAAAAAAAGTTGTCCTATTTTTATCGTGTATCACGCAAACTCGTCTAATTATGGTCTTCAACACCTCCATAGAATCCAATAAAATTTAGCAGTCATTGAATGTATTGAACATTTGGTAAAAAATAAAAATCATCTAGACTAACATTTGAAAAGGGTTAAAAACATTCAATTTCCCTTTACATCAGTAAAACAGAACCAAAAATGTGCATTTAAGTAAAAGTAATTCATAACTGCATGTTCGGATATTCTTATTTTTAGGGGCGATACAAAGATGGCTTCGTATATCTTTGGGAGGGGTGGGAGAAGGGGCCGAAGGAAGGTCAAAATTTGACATAGCTAGGTGGTTCGACACCAAAAAAAAAATTGACATAGCTTCATATATTTAATTTGTAAATCTTTCACATACAAAGTTAATTTCTTTGGATTATTCCTTGAATCAGAAAACCGTTTAGCTGAAATTTGATTTTCTGAAATAGGTACAAAGTAATGAAGTTGTGTAACAAATATTGTCTTTATGTGGTTATAGAACTCCTCAAGTTCTTCTGACATTTTAGCATACTGTTCACCTGATATGAAGCAGAAATTCAGTTTTGTAATACTTTTATTTGACTGTTCAACTGCCCTGCAACTGTCATATAGTTCTCGAGGAGTTTTGATTGAGTTTCCATAATATCTTTGCCATTCGTTTGAGAATACCACCAATAGCATTACATGGACCTTTCCCATGAGACTTTCTAGTCCATACATGGACTTGAAATTGCACACGCTGGCTAAGTTCTTTTTGTTCTTATAATGGTCCACTGCTCCATCTTACATACAAATAATTTTTGAGCAACATATTGATTTTTTTTAATGAAATCTAGCAACTTTGATATAAACAACTGAACTGCTATTGGGTCATGGGTCAATACTTCAGATATTATGATAAAGTTTTTGTTTTCCAATTTATTGTCCTTCCTGTAATATACTTCAAAGGTTTGTTAATAAACAGGATCAACCATTTGATTATCACTGAAGTTTTAAATATTAATAATTTAAAAATAAGCCCTTTCCAAATAATAGCCTTGCTTTAACGGACATTCACATTTTTATATTTAATTGGCTTCTGTGAGGTTTTACGACCAAGTTATAAGACAAGTTGGCGCGATACACGGTAAAAAAATGACATGAAAAATTTGTTGTTGGAAACACTTTTTTTTCCCTCAAAGTGCTCATCTCGCGATGTATAGCGAGCTTTTGAACAATTATATTGCCTATATTACAAAAAAATTTCGTCGAATTCTTAGATAGTCATATTTGCAAATAGACTTTAAATTTTAAAATATTTGTTTTTAGCGTGTAAGCATCGATTTTACAATTTTTACATTTTTTTTCATAAAAGCGTAGACAATTTTCTAAAAGTCACCCATACATCACTTTTTTGAAAGTCTTTTCTTTTTTGAACTTAGGCTCTTTTCAACTGGTAGTCTAGATAAATTTTGAAAAAAACAAAGTATGCAAAGTTGCTTCAAAAGACATAGTCTACCAACCCACAAAGTTTCATTGGATTCTGAGAGGGTGCTGCCCTATGTAAATCAATTTCCAACAATATCCAGCACAGATAAATATAATTAATTTTAACAAGCTCGTAAAATTTTCCTTCGTTTAATTCCAAGCCAAAGGAGGCGTAAATGACACAATTGGTTGTAGTCTTTGATGGGCTATACAGCAATGTTTGCCATCTTTCATACAACAGGCTTGATTCAGGCGTTATCTGGCTTAAATTTACGTAAAATATCCCATTATTTTCTGCCAAATCTAGCATTCCTTTTATGTGCATTATGTAACGCAGAAAATTCAATGTTTCTTTTTATCTGTGAGTGTTGAAAAATATTTTAGAAAATCTATCTATATGTGGGTTCTTTCTATGGTGATTTTCTTAAATTTAGTTAGGGTGAGTACAAATAAACTTTGTTTTATTTATTCAAGGTTTTTTTTAACAAAACATGTTCAGCTGACGTGATATCAAAAAGTTGCTTGGTAATTTTTGGAGAAAAATACTTTTTATTCAATGTATATAACTTCACCAAAAGCAAACTTTAGCAAAATTGTCAATCGTATTCCAAGAGTGTATGTTTTTATTCACAAAGTCTATTGACTTTCAGTTGGCTCCCCTTGGGAATTTGGCCCGAAATACAAAGTCAATTTTTCAAAGTAAAAAATGAATTATTTTTAATCAATTGTCAGTTTGCCTCGACCTAATCAATCTGAATATGCTTGAAACGAGAAAAACAGCCCTGCAAAATTGTGCATTCAAGTTGAATAATCCCGTATCTACGCCTACCAGTAAACTTTGCCTGGGTCCGTTCGCAGAACGAGTGCCATCGTCGCCTCTCGGTGTGAAGGAATCAAGCGAAGGGAATTTTGCCTCGAGTCAAACATCGCCAAATTGATTATGGATCGTTGGTCGTGCTCTAGTAGTGGGCGAACTTGTTGCAGAATCGGTTTTTCAAGTACGGTGGATGAATTTTATCGACTAAATCATTCCAGATGCCCATAGTAATTTTCTATTTATGCATATCAATTATTGTCTACAAAGGTAAAGTTGTGAAACTTTCAATCAGAAAACCTCCAATCGCAAACGTTAGTTCGGGAAAATAAAAAAATAAAATCTTTTGAATATGTTCCAAAGAAGTCTCAATAAAAAAATCAGGATAAAAAAACCATTACCTTCCCAGTAACCCCAGTGACTAAACATATTTTTATTGATTCACAAAAATCGACGCTTCGGTAGGTTTCGCCCAATACTTCCGTGCGGTGAAGAGAATTCCAATTACATATCCATTTTGATAAACTGATGATTCCGAAACGCGGTTATGTGGCATGGTCTGGTGGGTTGAAACAGGGCTACCAGGTAAATGCCAGTTGAGAGCTGAAATTTGCTTGGGTTATTCTTGTGGTATTCAACAGTTTTCCAACGGAACAGATAGTAGTGTCGAATGCATTCACTGTGTTGCTTCCTATATTTGGTTAGCTAAAAAATGGGGAGCTATCTCTGCAGCAAAAAAGGACAACCAATCGTTCAGTGGCGTTACTAACCGTAAATGTGGAAATTTGAAAGTAGAACAAAAAAAGTTTTTACCTATTCGAAAGCTATAATTTAAATGCATATAGTGGTTCTCGGACATGAAAATCAGATGCTCCATTGGAATAAAGCTTCTATGTTGAACTCATTCGTTGTTCTTCTGGAAATAGGACCGAGATGGAAATGAATCTGATGAATAGCCAGAAAGCTATTGTGAAGCGTTCAAGTGCAGTAGAAGAAGTAGAACCCATTGCCTTGCAAATTATGGTACTGCCTTGCCAGATGAAAACCGGAATGATCGCCTAGCGAAAACAGACTTCACCAGTTTAATAAACTATTATTCCAGCTTTCAACTGGAAGGATATCAATAAAGTTTAGATTCCAAATTGAATGAACAAATTCAATATAACATAAGGATTTGAATCAGACAGAGTTTGGTTTTTCAGAAATGCATTACAAAATAGAAAAAGTTCGAATTTTCATTCTTATGGACCCTATAGTTAATCTGAAATACCAAATTCCCACGAAGATCCTCAGGCATTATTTCAAATTTTCCATCGGATCCTCGAGGTATGCTTTAATCAACTGAGAACACTAACCGTTCCGACAGCTGTAAGGCTAATTCAACAATATGACCACCTCTTTGGGAGCCTCTTCTGTCGAAAGGAATGTTGTAGAACCGTCATCATCATCACCGGCCATTATTATCGGTCTGCATTGTTCAGGTCTCAGTAGCCTAGAAAGAGTGCGCGATATTCGTCGAGGGTGGGTGGAGCCAGCAGAAAAGAATGTGCCATATCAATTTTTCGCCTTTTCCCCCGTAGGCAATATCGAATTTTCAACTGTTTCCCTGGACATATCCTTCGCTTTATCGCTTTATGGAGATGAATATCTACTGAGTAGGGAGAAAGCTATCTCCTTTCTGGATTTATGTGGCAGTTTTGTTTCATTTGGTCATTACTCATGCTGTTGTGTTGGCGATGATGTTTTCATCTTCAGGCAACAATTGTGGGCCACTGTGAATCAAAACAACATATTCATTTCAATTAATCTAAGTAGGCGCGAGACTGATATATTTATTGCGTAAAGTGAATTATGGCTCTCTTTCTGATCTACATTGTTTTTTACTTAGAAAAGATGACGGTTTGAAAACTTGTTTTGATCAATTTATTCAGGTGATTATAGTGAAGTGTTTGTTGAAAAGGTAATTTTAGGGATGTTCTTCAAGTTCGTCTAAAATAATGTTTGTATACTTCAATTTTCAATTTTTCCGTCCGACACCCTGTCCGTCAACATTTGGTCCGCATTCAACATCCAACGGCATGTTGCTTCTTCCATATTGATCTTTTCCAGGTCGCAACCTTGGCCATCTATACCCGGTTTTACGGAAGGATGCTCCCATCACGACAGTTTTGTAGTAGTTGTAGATTTTAGCCACCGAAATTACTCTCGGGACCTCTTCCGGTTCGAACGATCTCTCATCTGTATTGGACACATACAAGTCCAGGATGCGACCAACGAATGGTGAAATGAGGGTAACTCCTGTCTCGGCACATGCAACAGCCTTGGCGAAAGAGAACAATGGCGTGAGATTGCAATGTATGTCGTGCTGCTGTTCGAGTACGCGAGCCGCTTGGATGCCCTCCCAGATTGAAGCCAATTTGATCGAAACGCGATCTCGAGAAACGCCTTTCTCGCCATACAGTTGAATCAACTTGAAGGCCTCGGCCCCAGAAGTGCCCTTGTGTAACGATATCCGTCTTTAGATCGTGCTTCAGACCGTAATTGACGGCCTTGTCTATCAGATGCTGGTACTTTTCCATGCCGACTTGAGACAGGATCAGTGACGGGTTTGTCTTAGCGTCCGTGGACTTGTAGACCTTCATCGCTTCGAAACCACCGGTATCGGGCTGAATGGTGGTCAATTGCTTATGTTGCTTTACACTCTAGGACATCCTTTATTTCTTGACCTGCGGTTCACTACGGCTCGTAATCGACTGGTGTGGCTTTTGAGACGCTTTTGAGGACCACCCTAGTTTTTATTCACACCAAAAGAAGCGCCTTGCTATTAGAAACCACTTTGGGGAAAACAATTTTGCTTCTCAAGTTCAAACTTAGGCTGAAAATGTTTTTGTTTTAGTTTTAGTTTCTTGATGATCGAGATGTTCAGCCCTGGGCTGGTTCCAGAGCTCGAAAAAAATGACACCCCTCGTGAACGATGAGTAAAAAAAAAATTCAGTGTGTACAATTTTCGATCTCTTCATTTCGTTCTATCAGTCACGCAGTATATTCGTGTTTACTTATTTTGCTGCGCTCAGTCATTCCGTTGTCATTGTGTTCCACATAACTCATTCACACCACAGCAAAGCACACGGCTATTCAAGCCTCAAGAGATTTTGGTTGCTTGACTGAATGTTCTGGTAACCAGTCATTTATTTTCGCGTTCGTGAGTGATTTTTTCTGCCACAGGATTACAAATATTGCCGAATATGGCTGAAGGCAAAGGAAGCCATAAGGCGGAGCAATGGCCGAAATCGCTACAGAGTTTGAGGGGCATTTGTTCGAGAAAAGGCATTTGCAGGATCGATTCGAGAAGTTTTGGTTTTTTCCACTTCATTGATTCTCCAAATGAATGACTGTTCGTTCGTCTTCACGGTAGAACGTTGAAATTGAATGAGTTGTTTACGCTTACGTACATTCACTGCTTTCTGGAACGAATGAATGATCAAAGTAAAGCAACACAAAACAAGTTGCCTCATCTTGCGCAAGAGATTCATGCAGGCAAATTTGTGTTTACTTCATGTTTCTCTAGGAACAGTGCGTGAGGACTAATATTTTGACTTATATTTGAATATTTTTGAGTTCGGGTGCAATTTGAGAATTGAATATGATATTTTTAAGCTCTGGCTGGTTCATCTCCCGTCGTAGTCACTCAAATATCTTTTGGGTATTTTTGTATCTTGTCCGGGGGTGACATTTTTAAGACGTAATATTGGGCCTTATTATGATTGTCACATCACGAGTGAACAAAATGGAATTCACTGTACTAATTACGGGTGTCACGGTGAAAGTGAGAACCGTATAAGCCCCATTCTTAATAACAACCTTGTGTGATGTTTTTACAGGAAACTTGCGAAGGAGGTGGTCAAAACAATTTTTCCCGTAGAATGCTTAAGTTTGATTTTCTTGAAACTATTTTGAAACGTGATTTTGGAATAACGCTTCAGGTTTTGTGATTTTTCCATAATCTAAAAACAATTTTTATATGTTTCACAGCCAGAGGCTCGGTAAGTCAGAAATGCAGAAATTGAACCACTTGTACTACATGCGCCTCTAGTTGAATAGCTTCAACACTTCTCACTTTGAAATCCCAATGCCAGTTATAATGCAGTTGTTCAATCAGCCAAAAACTTTTAGAAAGTGAACAGACCTCCCAGTTAACCAATAAGCAGTTTCAAAGCGTCTTTACGGCAACCTAGCAAGCGATTAAGTCGCCTTAAATGCAACATAAATGCCGCTTTTGGCCCAATATATGACTGCTTAACTGCAATGCTATGATAATGCTTCATTAATGCTATTTTGCATTTGAAATGCTTATTACAAGTTACAAGCATATAAATAGCATTTGAAATCCAACTTTACAGCAGATAGCATTCAAGATGCTAATAATGCTAATATAATATAAAGCTTGTATCATTTGATATGCCGATTTAGGGTTGATTTACTGCATATTCTAATACTTATTGATTACCTGGGTTGTTTTGGAGCATGGCAGCAGTAGTGTGCATACAACCATTCAGTACACGTACACACTATGAACAAAAATCATGTCAAATCATACACATAAAGGGATCAGCACGTAAGACATAAATTTAAACCTGTTTTTCAAATACAAAAAAGAAAAATTCTAAATGGTTATTTGTATGCCAGTTTTCTAAATGCTCTTATCATTAATGTACTTTTTAATACGTTCTATGCTATATCTGTGTTTAAATGATAGAATATTTCTTAATTTTTGAAAATAAGTATAAGATAAAGAACTCAAGAATTGAGTACAACAATTTAAGTTAATTGAAAAACTACAGTCCTTTTTTTGACAAAAAGCTCAGGCGAAATCATTTTTAAAACATTACATCGTAAGATTCAATAAAATTCGAGATTTCACTGCTGGTTAAGCGTAATCATAGAAGGTTTGCCTTCTCAGCTCTTAAAAATGCAAGAAAATTATCGTCACTATTTTACGATTTACAATGGAGTTTTTGTGAGACTTGGTAGAATTTCTAAAGAAAGTACTCAGCGCTGGATAAATGGTCATGTGGCACGTGGTATACATGGCTATTGAATTTACCTCGAGGTTGACGTTGGAGATGGAAGAATTTAAAATATATGTTTAACATTTTTACAATAAGTCGATTTGTGTACTCGGATTCCCAACCATAATATAGTCAGAATTACTTGTGTTAAAAGGGGTTTCTTGGAAAAAATAATCAGCAAATTTTAGTCAGTCCTTGAGTGATCCAACTTTGAAGCAAATTTGAGTTCATGGTGTAGCCGTGTAACGCATAATAACCTTGGCTACTATGTTACACTGTGCAATACAGTATAAACTACAGAACAATGTATGATTATATCAAAACATAATCAGTCTTTTAAATAATCAGTAACTATTCAACTTAACGTTTTTCTAAAGGACGGTTTTGCGCAAAGTTGTTACTAAGAATGATTGCTAAGAGAATATAGAAAAAACTTTTCATCGGAGCGGTACAGAAATAGCCTGAAAGATGTTGAATGAAAGTTCTGTTTGTTTCTTGTTGATTTCATACTAACTTCTAATGGTTTATGCTATGTAAGCTTTTAATAAAATTAGTTCAGATCCTTGACGTCTTATGAATAACCGACACAGAAAATAATAACTAATTTTAACAAGCGCGTTAAATTTTCCTTCATTTAATTCCAAGCCAATGGAGGCGTAAACATCGAAATTGTGTGCAATCTTTCATGCGCCATACAACAATGTTTGCCGTCTTCCATACAACAGGCTAGATTCAGGCGTTAGCTGACTTAAATTTACATGAAATATCCCATTATTTTCTGCCGACTCTAGCATTCCCTTTATGTGCATTAGATAATGCAGAAAATTCAATGTTTCTTTCTATCGGTGTAGGTACAAAAAACTTGTCACTTAAATGGTAAGCTAGACTGCTACTTGGCACCCAGTGAGTCTGGGTTCGATCCCGACCGAGCTCGGTGGGAGACGTGATCTCTGGTCACGTCTTCCTTTGAAAGGCAAGTAAAGCCTTTGGCCACGGCTTTTGTGTTGATAAATGCGATATGTAGGGTGAGGTGCCTTCATCCGGTGGTGAACCACCCTAAGGCTGAAAGCCACCTTAATACAAAAAGAAGAAGAAGAAGAAGAAAATATTTATTTAAAACAACCAATTTGATGTTGAACTCCTGAGCCTGGCAGACTTCCAGCGTGTCCCTAAATGCATCGAAACCTCTCGACCTCACGGTTGATAGCAGTTCTTCAGCAAGTTGAAAAGAGAATCCCAAGTATGATTTTACGAAACGTCTTGAATCCGAGAATGAACGAAAACCAAACCAGCCGGGTAATATTTTAGATACCTTAAACAAGAACGATAGTATACCATTTCCAGCTGCCGTATGTCATGGCCGATACAAGCAGCTCTACCCCACGAAGAAACATTATTGCAGTTTGTGGCACAATTTACAACTATCATACATAGTATGGCGAAGCATAAACCAGTTTGCAAAATATTGTTGCCGGTACGAGCTTCAAACTATTAAAAAGAAGACCCATCTGCATCCGTTGCAGTCAGATAGTTATTTGTGATTAATTACTACCTCGCAGATTGGCATGTGTCTCCTTCTTGGGGCATGGAGTAGCGATGTCACTTTGACACTTACTGAAAAGTGACGAACTCTACGACTTCTTATAAGTGTTATAGTATGAATGGAACTAGTTTAGTGTACGTTCATACTATAGTACGTACATCAACTTTCTCACTTCAAATCGAAATTGCACGAAAACTACTGATTGCATCATAAATTTAATTCAACCAAATGAATGAACGGAAGGTTGTTCTTTGTTTTGGTTATATTAGCTTTCAGATATAACCAGCAGTTTTTCGGCAATTTCGATTCAGGCGAGCGAAAGATTCTCTTTTCGCACTGTCGAGAATATACCGGAAAGCTTCTGGTGCGGTTGTCAAATCTTAACTCTGGAACTCACAGGACCGTTTGGACGGTGTTTGCCGATTCCACCTGTTTCCAGTCAGTAATTCCAGATTAGCGCACCAAGAAGCGGTACTGTAAGGATTTCACTCCTGCCAGAACCTCCAGGCTCATATTATGCGCTGAATGAATACAGCCAAGGGCAATACGTAAACAACAAAATTTCTTGCCGAGAGGAAGTAAAAAGAGACATATAGACTGTTCCAGAAAGTATAAGCACACATTCAAAATAACCAAAAAGTCATGATTTTTTTAGTTTTAATAATTTTATTTGGCAAATAAGATTTGTATTGGTGTTTTATATGATATTTTAAACTCGTTTAATCAAAATATTTAATCATAGCCAAGACTCCTAACTTTTCCTCGAACATGACCCATTACCTTCTGCGCAGTGGTATGTCGTCACAGTTGGATGTCATCCGCTGGTTTTATGAATTTTTGAAGCTTTGCTTTGGTTAAAGCCCAAAAAGTCTCGATTGGCTGTGCCTCCGGGCAGTTCAGCGCATTCATGTCTTTCTTCACGAAACATACATTTGATACATTAATTGTTATGTTATATATTCTCCGTGCGAGGAGTAACGATTTATGATGTAGAAGGAGATGTTCGCTCATCACCATGCCGCAGCACTAGCGTGAACTAACACCAATCCTGCCGCACACTAGCGGAACTATCAAAACTTTCTCTTCATATCTTTCATTCTAGCCAAAAACATTGTTGTTCACTCTTGGTGCCTCATGGTGATGAGCGAACATCTCCTTCTACATCAATACATTTTGACTTTTGTACCATTCTAAAGTGTCGTTTGCGTAATTACATGACGCCAAATCAGGCCAAAATACTACTTGATCTTCGCACTGCCTGATCATCGGCAATAATCGCTTTTGGAGATATTCCTCAACGTTTTTCTGAGTGTTCATCGTCTCCGTTGGTACGGACTAGATGTTTTACCACCTGCCAAACCATAATTTTCTTACCGAATTTTTCGGTAAAAATAGCCTTCTCGTTTCGGGGATGTCTTTGTGCTTACAAGTATAGAATTGTGGTCCGGGAAGCGTTTTGTAATCAAGTTTTACGTTTCATCGTCCATTATTATACACCCAGAATTTCAACAATAACGAATCAAAGAGTTGGTCCGTGGTTTCACGGACGCGGCCTGTTTTGGGTTCCTTTTGGGTTTTTCCGCTTCCGGTATGTTTTTTAGCCCAAGTCTTTCTTTTGGCACGCAGCGGCGTTACCTCGACGAGGTCCCTAGTTTTTCGCAACATCCTGAACGGAAGTCGCCGGTTTTCGCTTGTAGGCATCCTTGATCTATTTATCAATAATCCGGACTAATAGGACCGGATTTCCGACCATTCTTCGGCGCATCTTCAAACGTACACTATTCTCTATATTTTCGAATCGCAGATCGTACCGCTCCGTCGCTTACTCCCTCTTCCTTGGCCAATTTTCTCAAGGAGAATCCGCTCACAGTGTACCATTTGTGCACGATACTTTTTCGTTGTTCCGGAGTAAGACCGCGCATTTTGATAGGTAACACAAAACTAAGGACTTTTTTGATGCTATGTCATTCAGAAATGTGCAAACAAACGGACGCAGCCAAAACATGTTGAAATATTTCATTATATTCAAAGTGGCCGATAAAATAAGGTGTGTTTATACTTTCTGGAACAGTCGTTATTTGAGAACTGAAAGAATAGTTATTTTAGAGAGTTTAATGAGGTCTTTCGGATGAGCACCCCAGCATGTGCCGGAAATTGATCTTAGAAAATTGATCCCTTATTGAGATTTCTGTTTCAAATACGCCATGTGAGTACTCCAAGTCCATTTGAATCAAACATGACTCCAAGGTATTTGAAGGTCAAAGATTGGTTAATGTCTCTTCCCAACAGTTGGGCTGTGAACCGCTTTCTAGTAAACACTACCAATTTGTTTTTTTGCAGTGAAAACTCGATCCCCAAATTTCCGGCCCAGATGGGCAGATTATCTAGGGAATTTTGCAATGGTCTCTGCATGATTTCAGCACGTGAACCGCTAAAGGAGTTCACAGTATCGTCTGTAAGTTGTCTTAGCGTTCATCTATTTTACAAGCAGTTATCAATATCTTTAACTTATATAAAGTAAGGGACTTAAACTTGAGACTTGGCGTAAGCCTATGTAGCTAATGCTGGAAGTTTTCAGGTGGCCTAGATTGAATGTCATTTACTTTTCTGACAGTAAATTATACAAAACCAAACCTAGAAGATGTTCTGCACACACGCCCAAGAATATTG
>JASCZW010014294.1:0-23288 GCA_034211315.2 Aedes japonicus
GTAACGTAGGGTCAAGTCCCATATACTATCCGACTCAGTACGATGAGTTAGGAAAATGTTGACGTGCGTGTGTTTTTTTACAAGCAAAATCGTATTCGCTCTTATCCATGTTCATATTTTTCTTGCTTCCTTTCTTTCAAAGAACTAACTGTCCTCTGCTACAGGATGTCCCGGAAAGTATAAGCACAATAATAAATCAAGATAAAGCCTGTCCACGTTATATTTCGGACACCAAAATCATAAAAAAAAATTACACATAATTCAACAAAACCGATTGTTTATTTCACAATAATAGAGTTCTAAGGTGTGGCCCATTTAGTATTTTAACGAACATTTTTGATTCTTACAGCGAAACTAGTTGTCGGATTTGTAAAATATGATATTCCATGTGTTCCCTATAATAATAACATTATCAGAAGTTTTTTTTGCGGTGCAGTTCGAACGTGTTTCAAAGAAATACAAAATGGAAGAAGAAAGAAGAAAAATAATTGTGCGCAATCATTTGGAAAACCCTTCGTGGGCTGGGCCAAAACTCGCTAAAGTTTTGGATTTTCCCCGAAATACCGTGTGGCGTGTTTTGAAACGTTACAGAGAAACTTTGTCGACGGATCGCAAGCCTCAAAGCAAGCGTCGGGCGGGTACTGTCAACCGTCAATTGCGGAACAAAGTCATCAAGAACATTAAGGCAAACCCCAACATCTCAGACCGTGATTTGGCCAAAAAGTTTCGCGCCGCACGCAGTACCGTGCAACGAATTCGTCTCCGGAAAGACTTCAGGTCATATCGTGCCTGTAAACAAACAAATAGGGGCTGATTTCAAATAGGCAACGACTTAGGGTGATCTTCCTGCCAAATTCAAGTTTGTGTTTGCAGATAAATTTGCACATAAATACATGATTTGGCAAGGCATCTGCAGCTGCGGTAGAAAGACCAAGCCCAACAAACAATCACTCATTAAATAAACATCATTGTGGCAATTTAATTCAGCAGCGTGTTGAATAATCTCTGAACTATTTTCAAACGGCAGCATAATTAATCATCAATTAAAAGAGAGATTTGAGCAATAAAAATGAAAAAGTGCCACAAATTATTAGCCTGTGCCAACAATAATGTGATCAGCATTAACAATTAGAACGAGCAATAAAGATGAGAAAGATCTTCGATAATCTAATGGACCGGTAATCTGTCAAATAACAGCTATTAGTATATGTGCAATTAAATATCAGGTATTCGCCAAATTCATGTAATTTGAGCACTAAATATTCGCATATGTCTTTAATTTTGTTAGATTTTCCCATAAAAACAGAAAATGAGCAATGGATATTTATTTATCCATTGCTCATTTTACTGTTTTTATGGGAAAATCCAACAAAATTAAAAGACATATGCGAATAGTTTAGTGCTCAAATTACATAATTTGGCGGAAATACTGCCATATTTAATTGCACATATACTAATAGCTGTTGCTTTATTTGATAGATTTACCGGTCACAATTAGATTATCCGAAGATCTTTTCTCATCTTTTATTGCTCATTCCTAATTTTTTAATGCTGATCACACATTATTTGTTGGCACAGGCCTTAATAATTTAGTGGCACTTTTTTCATTTTTTGGTGCTTTTTCTGAATTACTAAGTGCAGGTAAATATTTTAGCCATTTTCAAACACAGCTTTTGCTCAGGCATTATTCACACAAATTTGGAGAAGTTATTAAGCTGTCGCCAAGCGATTTTGAACACAGGCAACTGCATATGTTTAAGAAGTGAGTTTGCAGCAATGGAGTTCAGCTGATAATTGAATAACTGCTGTTTAAGTGCTGCACACAACTTGAGGCTGATTCCGAGAGTCAAAGTGACCTTTGTTGAGCTAAGGAAATTTTTTTTTCTCCTTGCTTATTAAAATGCATGAATGCAACATCATTAAGCATATTACAAAAAGCTGTAGTGACTTTAATAGAACTTTTGTTCAACTTTTTGAAATTCTTATAAAAATTTCTTTATTTTTTGTATGATTTTCCATACGATTCAGAGATTTTATAGTATTGCATATTTAATTTGATATGATTATACATGTACATTAACAGAAACATTATGTAACATTTATTTATTAACATTTAATAGCGAGATTTGAACCATCAACCTTCGTATCCTAAACTACGTGACATACCAACTGCGCTATCCTGGAATTGAATGAAGTATAAACGAAATTGTCTATATAAGGTCAATGTTATATATTGAATAGTAGCATAAGTGATGCTTTAATTGAGCTACATTGATATTCTATTTATAGCGTTGTCTGTAAATAAGCAACATCAGTGCTCAATCAAACATTGTAAATGTTGTTATTAAACGTCTGAATTAGCCAGCTGTACACAAGCTTTGATATTGGATGTTCGATTTTACTACGTGCATTACTGACAAGGGCATGTTGAACAAGAGACGATTATAAGATATGACAATGTTTTCTGATGTTATTTGTTAACACTGCGCTGTTTTCTTTTGGGGTGGGCAATGTAAAGAGTAGCCTGTGAGCTATTTGCTCCAAACAGTTGACCATAATTCAGGTCTTATAAACAGGTCAATACTTGTTCACCGGCACCAACCAAATTTGAACAACTCATAAACGAAAATAGAGGAATATATCGTTTATATTATTATATTATTTATCCAGCATAACTTGAAGTTGCAGAAGTAATATTGATCAACCAATATTACGAACACTTCGGAGGCTTTACCACGGAATTTAAACAACTTTTATTTTAATTGTAGTTTATTTAGCTGACTATTGATTTACACCACTGCTATTATTCAACTAAATATAAGGTTTAATTGGCAAAGCTGGTTAAAAGCCGTTGCATAAGAGGCATAAACTGTATTTCAACTAATTGTTCAGTGGTTGAATAAAAGTCAATTAAGAAAACTGTGTAAAGCTTTTGTACTATTTTTCTTCAGCCTATAATTGGATCAGTTGAATAGTGATGTACATTACAGCTATTATTCAATCCAATATAAGGTTTTATTAGCTAGGCTATATAAACGATATTTAAACGGGTGTATAAACTGTTATTCATCGCTTTGTTGAACTGTTTAAATTAAGTTACATATAAATATTGTAAAAGCTTTTACTAAGCAAGTTATTCAAACAAAATGAAACACATGATTTAA
Organism: Aedes japonicus; assembly: GCA_034211315.2. Lineage (NCBI taxonomy): Eukaryota > Metazoa > Arthropoda > Insecta > Diptera > Culicidae > Aedes > Aedes japonicus. Next base: position 3,165 of record JASCZW010014294.1, read on the forward strand.
AGTTCATATTTCGATTGAGAACATGGTTATTCAGCTTATAGTTCAGCCAGATTTTTTATTCAGCTACGAAAGTCGTAATACAGCTTTAATAAAGCATGTATGCTTATTTACGGCCTTCGTTTGTTTGTTGGGAGGTTATCATCACTGATAAGACATTTAGTTAAGAGCTGTAAAGAACGGAATGTCTCCAAAAGCGAATAATGCCATTCATCAGATCCCACAATGAACCTGTCATGTTTTGGCCAGATCTTGCAAGCTGTCATTACAGTAAAACAGTGCTACAGTAGTATAAAACCAACGGGATTCAGTTTATACCGAAAGCACTCAACCCACCAAACTGTCCCAAGCTCAGACCGACAGAAAGATTTTGGCCTATTATCAAGAGGTAGCTGAAGGTGAATGGCAGTGTCGTCAAAAGCATCAATGAATTGAGAACCAAGTGGAATAAGATTGCCAAAACGATGGATGAGGATAATGTGCGCTGGTTGATGGAATGTATTCCGGGAAAGTCCGAAAATTTCTTCGAAATCGAGATGATTTTTTTTTTAATTCTCACTCTAAAGTTCACATTAGTTAAAACAGAGTATTATTTTGTTAATGTATATCCAAAATATGCGCAAAAGTCTATATTCCAATTCTAACTGGGTGTGGCCCAGTTATCTACATTAGAAACAGTTGATTAAGATGTTAATCCTTCTTTCTGTAAAATTCTCGAACTTTCTATAGTACTGGTCAGGTTTCGTACGCTGTCCTCAGATACGCCCACCGTGACGATTCTTCATCTTCTCTTGAAATCATCGGTACCATTTGCTTTCTTCTTAATTTCACAGAGTCTCCGCTTAACTAGAGCCCAGTACTTCTCTATTAGGCGAAGTTCTGGACAGTTTGGTGGATTGGCTGTTTTGGCACGTATTTGACCTCTTGTACCTTAAAACAGAGCTGGAGAGTCGTGGCTTCTGATAATCGGTAGCAATCGCGTTTGTAGACATTCTTTCTCTTACACATCTCTATTGATAGGGCCGGAAGAGACGCAACTTCAAGCTATGCGACCACAACTATATATGGCCTGCCAAATCAAATACTTCTTCGGGAATTCGGACACTTTTTTGTCCGAAAATTCTCGACAAGTCGTTCCTTTGCATTGCGGTATAATAAGCCAGATCCAGAAGCTGTTCAAAGTCATTTAGTACGTATGTTTCGTCGTCCATTATATACAAGAAACTGTTTGGTGTAAAGCTCCTTAGCACGACTTTTTGCAGTGAACTTTTGCTTGTCATAACGGTTGGGCACCTTTTTAACTTTATACGTCTTTGTTCCTTGTCTCTGCTTCAAATTTTGTACGTTTGATTTTGATTACCCAACATCGCTAGCGACATTTCGCACATATAGATTGGGATTTTTCTCAATAATGACTACCATAGCATTCTTTTTCGGTTTGTTCAGCTTCCAATCTTCCGATCCACAGTCAAGCGCTGGTCAAATGATTTTTAAACACAAAACACGCTACTTTTTGGTAGTTTTAGATTCTTGGCAAGATCGCGTACCGATAAATTTGGATTTTGTTGACGATCGTTCAAAATGCGTATGCGTACTTCCACTTGACTCGCCGCCATTTTACTGAATGTAACAGGAATGTAAACATTTTGTACCGTGGGAGTGAAGAGTTTCATACACGTGAAACGTTTCAGCGCTCCATGAAATAGTTCAAAACCTACACTGAAAGAAAAGTGTCCGAAATTTAACGTGGACAGGCTTTACACAAATGAAAATTATCAACCATTTCAGAATTCCAAATTCAACAGAAAAATCGATGAAAATCAAGTAATTAGAAATAAATATGACCCCTCTTCGCCATGATGATCGCCTGTAGGCGTTTTGGCAAGCTTTCAACCAGGTTTCTGAGGTAGCAGAGATCCAGTTCGTTCCAAGCCGTCTCCAACGCCGCTTGATTCGTTTGTTTGTTGGTTACGTCTGTTTTTTCCACTTTATTATCGAGAATCGCCCAAAAATTCTTGATTGGGTTCAAGTCGAAAGTATCGGAAAAAGGGAATCGTTTTCTTGGCTGTTTGCTTGGAATCATTATCCAACTGAATGGTGTAGTTGTCTTCCAACCAGGAGTGCCATTATGCCAGATTTATCTGGCACTGCCAGACTTTTGATTGACAAAAAGACAAAAAGAGAAAGCCTGCATAATTCCAGACTTTTTGAAATTAGAACAGATTAAAAAAAAAGCGTCGTTCAATCCTACTCCACTAAAGCGTTAAGGGATTTGCGTGACGGCAGTTCTCGTCCACTGAAAACGATTCATAGTTATTTTGTGTGAATAGTTAATCCGTCAAATATTTGGCATTGGTCAAATAGTGTAATTCCACGGTTGACTGTTACATATATCGAATTCGTTTTTGAACCTAGGTTGGAACCAGCTCCAACTTGCGATACCCGAATTTATTGTCAGTGCAAACATCAATCCGATACGAATTACATATAAAACCTTACACGCTGACGATTAACACACAACAAGCCGATTCAATTTTGATACATGATCCAGTTTGGAACTGGATCAAAAACGAATTCGCTATAAAGAATTCTAGTATGCGAGTCAAAAAATGACTCATTTTGGGACAACATTTGTAAAGGGCTTTACAATATTTGTTAAACCTCTTTGACCCTCTTCAATTGTTATTCCAGATTCTAACATTTCCGTGTAAAAGGTCGGGATCGTGTTCGAAATAAATTTCTTTTTCTATGCCAAACCCGTGTTAAATGCCGTTAACTTAAACAGAAAAGTAACTAATCTGAAAGTAAATAATCTAAATTAAAATGGAATTTGTAAGGCTTCCACGCCAAGCTGTCACTTTTACTTTCGGAAAAGTATTTCGCTTGATTATTCCGTAAGTGAAGGTGACATTTCGTTCAAAAAAAATTCCGCTAGATATGTTCAATAATATAACTTACTTATAACTTATAACAATAACTTCCATAACCTCTTAACTTTTTAGGTCGATACCGTTCTTATTGCCATGTTTTGCCAGATTTTTTATTTGTGACAAGCCAGATATTTTTCAAAACTAATGCAACCCTGCTTCCAACCCCCTTTTCAACAATGACTCCTCCAGATTTTCGCACAAAATATCAATATAGCCATCTGCTGTCATGATCCCAATGATTAGGGTCAGATAACCAACTCCAAACCACAAAAAGCAGCCTCAGGCTATTATATTACCTCCACTGTCTTTCATGGTTGGCTGGAGATGCCTATCCTGCAGTCTTTCATCCCTTCTGCGCCATACTCTTTGCCACCGTTTTTTGATGAGCAGCTTAAACATGGATTCGCCCGAACACACAACACTTTTCCAGAACACCAGGGGCTTAGTTATGTGGGTTCTGGGGAATTGGAGTCGGTTTTCCTTGTTACTCTGGTTGATGAACGGTCGCTTCCGGGCGAAATAGCTTTTTAACCCTTATCCAGCGATGCGTCGGTGGATAACGCGATCGGTAGGCTCAGCTTCTCTTTAATTTCTCGGAGGGCGATGAACGGATTTTGCTTCCGTTCTACGCTTTCGTCCACGTCCCGGCCGATCAGCAACACTTCTGGTACTTCTCGACAACTGTGTGCTGGGTATGGTTCCGATTGCAATCAGCGAAAATTTTCTGCCACCCATGACGTCTAATTTTTTGACTTGTGACAGAACTTTGAGGCAGATGTAAACAATAAAACGTCAAAGTAGGGACTTACGTGGGGTATACCAGCGGACTCCACACGGAAAATTATTTTTCCGTTAAATGATACAGAACAGAAAATAATTGAGTAATCCGTTAGCTGAAATGGAAGTAATGGAAGCACACGATGTAAATATGGGTCGAAACAATCGGCATAGACCCAGTCACTAGTCTGCACCGACTGATAGTTAGGACCTGGAATACAGATCAGCTATCGGAGAAGTGGAAAGGGGGATTTATATGCTAAATATACAAAAATGGTAACAAGTTAGAATGTGAGAACTTTCGAACGATCACTATTCTCAACGCGGCCTACAAAGTGCTATCCCAGTTTATCTTCCGTCGTCTATCGCCGTTAGCAAGTAGATTTGTGGAAAGTTATCAGGCCGATTTTGTGAACGGTGGATCGATTACTGATCAAATCTTTATGTTGGGGCATCCTTCAAAAGTGTCGCAAATATCAAGCCCTACACACCACCTATTCATCGACTTCAAGGCCGCATACACTATTTATCATGAAGATCTATGAAAGATTATGGACAAGAACCTTTTTCCTGGGAAATTGACCAGAACTATTAAGGCTACGATGGATGGAGAACAGTGCTACGTGAAGATATTTATGGGGTGCGTTATCGGTTTCGTTTGAAACACGTAAAAGACTTCAACAAGGCGATGTTCTTTCCTGCCTCCTGTTCAACATTTCGCAAGACGATGCTATGAAACGTGCGGACTTTAACATACGGGGTACGATTTTCAATTAATTCGGCCAGTTCATCTGCTTCGCTGACGACATGAACATTGTCGGCGGAACGTTCCAGATGGTAGCTGATCAGTACACCAAGCTGAAACGTGAAGCGGAAAAGTTTGGATTGAAGGTGAATGCGACGAAGACTAAGTATGTGTTGGCTGGAGGAACCGAGCGTGATAAAGCTCGCATAGGCAGAACTGTGACAGTCGATGGAGATGAATTCGAGATGGTGGATGATTTTGTGTACCTCAGATCATTGGTTACGTCGGATAACAACTGCAGCAGAGAAATTCGTCTATAACCCGCAAAAATGGCATTGAGGGTCTAATTATCTTCCCACAGTCTACATTCTACATTGAATTTGCTAACCCTATTTTTAACAAACCATCAGACGGAAATCCTAATATGTATTGCATTCTATTCAATTCCTGTAATAAGAGCGTTTCGTTGGAAGGAGATTTTCTAACCTTACCGTGGGTTTCGTGTAAGTGCTTCTGCATAGGGCCCATTTGGCCCTTCATGCAACGGAATAGTTAGGATTTCAGGTATGTACAGTATGATCTAGCCATTAGAAGGAACTGTACGCCATGGCGAGTCCGGCACTGGTGGAGGCTTCCTATCAAAGGTAATGGCAAAAATGGTGTTTGCCTCGAATTTGACGGGTACAAGACGCAGAAGAGCGCAGCGAGGTTGGTAGTTAAACCACGTGGAGCAAGACCTTGGAAGTGTGCGATATTCGAGGAACTGGAGACAAGCAGCCCTCAACCGAGTTGTATGGAGAAATATTGTGACACAGGTGCCGTCCTAATAAGACGTTGAATCAGCAGAAGTTAGTTAGTAAGTAAGTAAGTAAGTAAGTAAGTAAGTAAGTAAAACGGCGGTCAATTGAAATTAACGAGTATATTGCAATTTATGTGTGAAACTTGTAAAATGGGTCCAAAAGAAACTGAATGTGTAAATAGAATGATTCTGATATGTACAGGACTTTTATAAAGTGATTTTCTTACTTGCTGATCATCTTTGTTTTTCGCCGGTCCCTGTACATTTAAACTGCATGAGTAAAGACTGTACTCAAAAAAAAAAAAATGAGACACAATGATTAGTTTGTAACCTTATAGCGTGTTAGTAAGAATGATGAAATTTTGACCGAAACTAGCTATGAGTGTAATATTTACGTTTATGGTGGATTCAGTAACTAATAAATATTTTTCTTGCTGCTTAGTTATGAAATTTTGTCACAAACTCTTGTTTTACTTGAACTAGATCCAAAATACACCAATCAGATTGGCGCCATGCCTTAAATTATAATGATTTAACATCTGTTTCATTCAGTAGTTTTTCATAGTTTTAGGTCAGCGAATGAAAATTAGATTATTGTCAAACGGTTTTCGTTGTCTAAACCCAGCAAGAACTAATAAACGAATTTGATCTAAAACCTATCCTACCAAATTTAATTATTTAAGGTGAAAGTTAATTGATTTCCGTTGCTCTGGCTTCACACCCATTCGAGCCATACCTTAATTCAAGTTGCATCGTCATATTGGTCATATCGGTAAATGAAGCAAAATAGCCAAAACTGGAAGTATTGAAATTATTCGGCATGCAATATTGATGAAAATTATTATTGTTATCAGTTTATTATTATTAATGTTTTAATTATTCTTCAAATTATAATATGAACAATAATTTAAATAATTATTATTCAAAAATAATAATTAAAGAATTCTGATGGTAATTATTATTAGTATCTATTGTTCATATATTAGTCTTATATTCATTTCACTACTATTATGATAGTTTGAATTGTAATAACCATCATCATATACTTGATATTGTTCTTTCCTTGTATTCTCCCATACGCCGGGTAACGATCTGTGATGATGTTGTTTTTGAGCAGGACATAATTTCTCATCACCATGAGGCTCTAGGAGTAGACAGCATTTTTTTTGCTAGAACAAAGTTGTGACGAGAAAGTATTGATAGTTCCGTTAGCTCACGGCAGGCTGTGAAAATTGAATAGAAGTAGTTTGAAATTGAGCGGAGGGCATTTTGAGGTAGTATTCCGAAACAGGAAACACAGACTTTTGCCAAGCATCCCCATGCGGGGTAGGTCAAGGCGTGATCGAATACACCACCTTGACTGGCAAAAATCTGTGCACTTGATCGTGCTCATATACTACCGATAGCTTTTTTTTAATAGTTCTAACGAACTGTCTACTTTTACTCCCAAATCCCCTACATGGGAGAGAAACTATTCCCGCTCCTTTTGGGTTTATTTTTGGCATACGACTTCTGCTTTACCATACATCCACTCGTCGTCTATGACTATGACCCCGCATGGGGATGCTTGGCAAAAGTCTGTGTTTCCTGTTTCGGAATACTACCTCAAAATGCCCTCCGCTCAATTTCAAACTACTTCTATTCAATTTTCACAGCCTGCCGTGAGCTAACGGAACTATCAATACTTTCTCGTCACAACTTTGTTCTAGCAAAAAAAAAAAAATGCTGTCTACTCCTAGAGCCTCATGGTGATGAGAAATTATTTCCTGCTCAAAAACAACATCATCATCATCATATGATTAATATATATTATTGTAATTATCATCATTATGATGCTTATTGTGAGCATTGTTATTATAATTATTTGCATAACTTTACAAATTATAAGTATATTGTCTTCTATTGAAATACTTCTTATCGTATAGGCAAGAGACGTATTGAATAAAAAAGTATCGTTTTCATACTAAATTATTGAAAACAAACTTGGCAATTTTTGCAACTAGGGTGATTTATAAAAATGGTTTTGGGATACATAATAAGAGATAATTTAAACTTCTTTAACGCCACAAGATTGAAAATTTAGTTCAATTACTTACAGTGAAGCTAGTTTTCCAAAAAAGTATTCCATTGTTTTTTTTAATTCGAAAAAGGGAAACATCGTAAATTGTTCCAATTTTGCCTTAATGTTACTTAATACCCATGGAGACGCATGGTGGCCTACTTGCTTGAAACTCCCTTTAATGAGCCTTGAAGGAAAATGTAAGACTTGGTAATCATAATTCAGAAACGTCTTAGTCCACATCGCTGGTTTTTTGTATACATTATGTAAAAAGGTTAAATTAGCATTAGCATTAGCATTAGCATTGACGTTTGCACACCTCGTGGATGGAGCTACGATGAGGAATAATTCGTTGAAGACTTGCATGCCACCATGAAACGGAACCTGATTACGGTTACTGTTACGTTTCTTCACGCAATAATCTCCACGAAGACACTCCTCGATCGCTCACCTGGCCACGTCCATGCAACCGTAGGTGATAGGGAAGATTTGGTATCTACCTCAAGAAGACACGGGGAATCCACGTAGCCTTCAGTAGATATCAAAGGAAAAAGGAAATGAATAGTCGGAGAGAATAGTTAAACAGAATGCCCTGTTTGGTGTACAGAACAAAAAAATATTAAAAAATGGTCGTTGGGAGCATCTAGTCTAAGAAGGTTAAGTGATGCTCCATTTCTCTTCAAACGGTTGGGACTTTAGCATTAACTATAGTCCTAGCACCCTATGGCTTATGATTATAGCGCCATTACTCGCTCTCTGAAAAGAGAAGAATGTCACCGAGATAAGCCTATCCACTTCCATTTAACATTTCACCAAATATGTTGAGTGTCGTAGAACCACTTCTCTTTGCGTACCACGGCCTTACAATAGTTTGAAAATTTCATAATTATCCTGACATCCATTGCCGAAAGTGCTGGAAACCCAAACAACCTTCATAGACGTTCAAGAGATAAAAATATGACGAGTTTCAATACTTTATTTGTGGAATGGTTATATGTATTCAATATGGTTGATTAAAATTGAGTTGCTGGGAATATTACTTACCATTATCGGGCTGGAATTGGAAAATCACGCTCTTTCTCCCATTCAATCATAAATATTTACATATAAACATTCACACATGCACTTGTACATGTATACATATAGCGAGTCAAGTTGACCAGCGAGATCAAGGAAAGGGAGCTTTCCTCCAGCAGTTGATCTTTGGCAACACAAACCACGGTGTCCAGAATCCGACGGTGGTGCGCATCGCTCAAGCATTTCGGGAATTTCTTGGCCGTCAGTCGGGTCAGCTCGAACATGCTCCGCTGGAAGTGGAGAACTTTTTGTTCTCTGCTTCTTTTTTATTAGCATTTTTCTTTGACCATTCAGTCAACGCAAGCACGACTTCATTTTTCACCATTCAATAACATTATTCGTACAATCACAAAATTCAACGACCGCAACTAATTTTTCATCAATCAGAAAACGCGATCGGTTTGGTTGACTTCCGAAACCCACTTAACGGGATGCGAAAAACTTATTTCGAATACCACATTAGATATTAAGATTTTATTTTTAATAATTTTCAGTTGCAGCGAAAAAACAAACATCAGGTCCGATCACAGGCACAGCCTGCTTTTTTTTTCATACATTATGTAAAAAGGTTAAATGCTCAGAAAAAATAATATTTTCAGCTATTTGTGGTTTGTAACAAAGAAAACCATATAAAATTGATATTTTCTAATTGAAACTAATTTTTTAACACCAGTTTAAATTATTCCCTCTAAACTACATTGAATTTCCTTCCATTTGCGCACTTTAGCTAAAAAATTGGTTTAGGCGTTCAAGACATACGAATTTTTAGAAAAATTTTGATAAATTTTCATGTAATTTTTTTTTCGAACCTAGCACTGGATTGTGTAGTGTATTGTTTGAGTGATGTAAGTAAAAATTTAAACACCAACGAATATCCTTTTCCTTAGACTTTGTTGAGTTGTGTTTTAGAATTTGGTTTATGAATTTCTATGCTTTCAGCTACATTTTTGATATTTCTCAAAAAATTTAATATGGCTCAACTTTATAAAATGTTTTTTGTTGAACATGTGTCCAACGAAACAGTGGATTTATTTGCTTTAGTGATTTTTGCAATATGCTCTTTGAAACTAGTTTAAAGATTACGGTTGGTTTGTCCTGTGCTAAGAGTAGCTAGCGAAACCAAGGTACGTCGTGTTGGACAACGAAACTTACATCAAGGTGGAAACAAAGCAATTGCCGGGGCAGGAGTTTTACGTTGCCACATCACGGTTGGCCGTTACTGAAGGGGTAAGGAAGAAGAAGGAGGACCAATTTTCCACAAAGTTCTTGGTGTTGCAGGCCGCCTGTGGATGTAGAGATATGAACCAGCCATACGTCACGCCGTGTACCATTATTGGGCAAATTTACCGAGACGAGTGCCCCCAGAAGTGTCTGCTGCCTTTCAAGCGATTTTACGAAGGTGAGACACTATTTTGGCTGGATTTGGCATCCTGTCACTGCGTACGGACGGCATTAGACTAAGGAGATTCACGACAAAATCTGGACAGATTAAATTGGGAATATAACAAATTTGCTGTTACTCCAATCCAAGATGCAGTTTTTATTCATTTAATTGTGAACTATTAGTCATCATATAATTAATTACAGTTACTGGATAAGGCTGCATGAAGAAACTACGAACTTTTGAGTTTACTCCAGTCATGAGGGTTTGTGCAGACTTCTCTGCAACCGATTTAGCTGCTGTTGTCCAAGATTTTTGAAATATTTCTATAGTTGTAGCTTGTTGCTTATATTTAGAGAGCTCTCTCTTCACGAGAGCCCAATACTGCTCATGGCTGCGTAGGAATGGCTACAATCGCTTCTTTAGGCATTCATCACGGTATATTTCCTTGTTTACCGTTCCGGTGGTGATGAAGCTTTGACTTGCTCAGCCACAGCTGCATATTGCCTGCCAAACCAAATATTTTTTGGGAAACTTGGCCTTTTTCTCCTTCCTAAAATGCTCCTCTACGCCGTTCCGTTGCATGGCAGTATAATAAGACATTCCGGGAAGCTGCTTAAAGTCTTCCAGCACATAAGTTTCATAGTCTATTATCACGCAGGAAAACTTCGTCAAATATTCGCGATACAACTAGCGAGCCCGGGTTTTAGCCGTCACATTATGTTTATTATTACTGTTCGGTACAGTTTTCGCCTTGAATGACTTCATACCTTGCCGGTGCTTGAAAGTAGGCGCCAAAGTTAGGGACATTTTTATTTTTCAAGGCACAGTACGTACCGAAAGATCTGGCCTCTTCTGTAATATTTGCTTCACCTTCGCGTCCTTCTGGTGGTTCCTTAGATCCGATTTTGTTCCGCTCCCAGCCTTCTTGGCTGTTGTCAAACGTGTATCGAAAGATTTAAGAACGCTATGGACAGGGCTTGCAGGAAAACCAAGCTTTTTTGCTAGTTTTCCTACTGACAGATCTGGATTATCATTGCGACCGCACACAATTGCTTTCCGCACTTGCTCTTCTTTCGACGCCATCTTCGATCTAAAAGCTAGTGTCTCCAAAAAATGATTTTACACAATGAACAGACATACGTTCATCTGTCTGCGAAATATTTCACGCGTTGTTGAAGTATTTCCCCGTATATAGGGGTGTCCAGATTTTGTCGCTTACAAAGATAATAGTGCTAATTTCGTACTGAAATACTTCAAACCACCGATCTCGCCGAGCTTCTTCCGATTGAGAAGTTTTGGGCCATCATGATGGCCAAATTTCGTAAAATACCTAAAGTATTCGAGAACTTGCTGGCTTTGATGAAATAGTGGGCGAAAGTATACAACTGATACGTTGCGTTTGCGTTTGCATGTTTTGACCATTTTCTCATAGATTTTCTATCAAACTAATGTCAACGGAATGCAAACGCATTAAGGCAAGCTGTATTAGTGTAATGCAAAATACATTCATTGTATTTGTGAGATGATGGACAGCCTGTTTTTTTTGTAAACATGCGTGACGTAGATCTCCAAAATCAACAATTCACAACAGCAGCAAATCACACCGTGGAATGCTTACTTTCGGTAATTGGTATAATTTTTAAAAGGTTTCGGCTGAAAAATACCTTTTTGTGCACTAAAAAGATGCGAACAAAAACTTAACTTACTTTGTTATCATTCGCTTGTTTTTGGAGTTTTACGTCATTACCCGAAATCAAGGATTGTTTACACTTTTTTCGTTACTTATACCGACAAACACCTTGCTAATCGCCACCTGTAAACATCTCATTGGGTCGACAGCAGCAGCAACAACGAACACAAAAACAACAACAGCAGCACCTAATGTACACCGATGTTCCTTGCCTGTGACGAATCCTTCTATACCTGAACTTTTAACGTTTAAGAAGTATTGAAAGAAGGAAAACAAAGGAAGCTCAAAACACAAATTACCTCATAACTTCACACTTCTATAACGAGATCAGCTGAGGTGACAATGTGCCAATCTCATTCAAAGTTACCAGATTTTTGGATAAGTCACCCAGCTTTATTAAGTTTTGTTAAAGTTTGATAAAGGCCACTAGAAATCAATTTGGTTTTATTACGGCACCAAGGGGTGCCAATAGGTTGCATATTTTAGTCGGGTTTATGAGCCTCTACACAGCTTGTTTACAACGATATTGAAGCCTTGTTTTCTAAAAGTCTTTTCACTCTTGTCAAAGGCGTTATTCCGACTTTATGAACTCGTAAAATCATTCCGCATCGAACGCTGAAGAGCATATTTAAGGAAAATTTTAGAAAAAATGAGACTATCAAGACATAATCGTTTGGTTGAATTAAACAACCTGTTTTAGATAAGTCACATAGATCAATGCGTTTCAAATAGATTAATGCGAACTTTTGCCCCGAATTACTCTATCGTAATTATTAGCAACAGAATCGATGTAAATGGTTTAGACACTTGCTTAAGCCTAGAAGAATAATTAATTTTACCTTTTTATACACACATTTTTTTATTCAACAAGCGCGTGAAATTCCCCCTCGTTTAATTCCAAGCCAAATGAGGCTTAGACAACGAAATAGTTTGCAATCTTTCATACATAGGATAGGTTCCGGCGTTATCTGGCTTAAATTTACATGAAATTTTCCATTATTTTCTGCCTTATCTAGCATTCCCTTTATGTGCATTAGATAACGCAGATAATTCAATGTTTCTTTTTTCTGTGTGTGTTATTTTGGAGTAAATCAATCGTTATTATCAAAAATAAGAGAGTTTTACTTCAAATTTGAAATTATAATTTTCTCTGCACCCATTGTAACAATTACCCTCATGATGAAAATTGGAACTTTGCAGCACACAAACGTCATTTACAAAGACCATGCCATTCTAATCGACCACTTGGGAGGGACACCGTTGAAAAATCAACCAATCATTAAAATGTAAATTAATCTAATTTCTTCCTTGATGCTGCCACCCGCTTGTCGCCCGAGAGCATCCTGTCGGCTTCCGAGAGCTTTCGCCATTATCGTCGAGAGAGCCAATTAATTTGATGACCCTACACCGCTCGCGCGCCAAGGGAGTGTGGGACAGCACAATCAAGGTGATTATCTCCTTTCAATTCAATTAGCTTGAAACCATTAAAAGTGACCGGTAACACACTGTTTCTTTGTCTTATCAACCAGATAGAATAAATTCAATCAACAGTCACCCATCTTGCTGTAAGATTCTTTCTTTTTTCGAAAAGCATCGAACTTTACAAGGATGTCTTCGTCATTCGATACGATCCGCAAATTTACAGTGAAAAGTTTGCCAATCTGGTTAAAGTAGGTACCTACTTTGACGTGATATGGGTTCTTTTTCTAAGATAGGAAAGCACATGCTGCTGTTGTTGTTGTTGTTTTTGTTGCTACTAAAAGGTTACCCAGGTGATGGAGATGAAACGTGAAAAACTTCCTCCGTTGGTTACTGAGATTCTTTGTCGAGCTTAATTAGAGTTGAATCACTTTTTGTTTTAGAGAAGCGGTTGAGACTAGTGAAAACTGAAGAAAACAGCTCGAAACAACCGAGTCTGGATGTCTGAAAAGCGTGTTTACAGTGCGCAAAGATGGCACGTAGATACTCGCACTTTGATAAGATGAACAATTGGTGAGATTTATGAGATTATCTATTGGATTAAAGTTCTTCAAGACACTTGAAGTTTTTTTTACCCTGTTTGCGATTTCATCCGATGCTGAATTCTCACATATTTATCAACGGCAGGAAGCCATTGTGAAACATAAATGGCACGTATCGGATCAATCTTGTTACGTACTGACATCGGACGACACCCCCAATTTTCGCATAAAAGCAATGTAATTAAAGTATAAATTTCCATATAATTGCATTTCACGGTCTTTTTGCCGAAATCAGATCGTTTCGACTGGCTCCGGCTGGGCTACAAAGTGGTGAATGTCAGACTAGGAAACCGAAAGACACATTGCCCCCTCGACGGATTTTCCAACACCACCCACCACAACCCGAGCGTGGAATGCAGATACTGTCCATCGTGATAATGAAGAAACTAATCAAAATTAACGTTCACTAAAAAAAACGAAGAACAAAAATGCGAGCTCGTTCGTGTAGAGATGAGAAAAAAATTCGAAAAATTTGATTCTTATCGCAATGAGCAATTTCGTTGCTCCCCAGTATGGAGTAGTGCTTGTTCGTAGCTCTGCATGGCTATCAAATTGAACGGAGAAAAAAAGAAAGAGAAAGACCCAAGCGACGGAATTGGAATCAATCGAAAAAGTTCGGTGTAGAAGTGAAATGGAAGTTTCTTTTTTGCTGCTAGGGTTACACGCAATCTGTTGGAATGAAGCGTACATGATACAGGATCATCTAATTTTCCTCCATTTTGGGTATTTTTGTATAGTTTGCCTTGAATGAGTAGAGAAATATTTCACTATGATGAACAATTTCATCAGCAAACTTCTAAGCTTGATAAAATTTAGGTTGATTTCTTGAGATTTTGTTTAGGCGCTGGGTAATCCTATTTATTGGTAATTTGAAGGACGGTGCCCATTAGACTGGTGAAAACTGTAAAATTTGAACTCCCTTAAGCTTTAAGCCTCCCAAGTTTTTAACGCTTTTAGTTTGAAATTGACTGTGCACACTCAGTTTGAAATTTATATGGGAACTAGCTGAACCCGGCGCGAGCCTTGCTACGCATGCACCTAAATAATTGAATTTCATGTCCCTCCACCCAATCTCTCTCAAAATAAATATCATGACAAACATGATCGAGTAAACAGACGATCAACCAATTTGGACACGAAGAGGAAAAAAGACATCATAACAAACATACTAAAACTCAACGATTACCCTGGAAACCTGATCAGCTCATATTTAAACAACACCCATTGGACTTCCCAAGACAACAACAACAACAACCAGCCGAACGAGCACGTGGACCACTCAAACGGTGTAAAATAGGGTGAATAGTGTTGTTCCCTACAATGTTTTTATTGATGTTTGTTTAATTTTATTTGACTTTTCCTCTTATGTATATGGCCACAACAGTGATGATCAATACAACTACTACTAGACGTTTTAATGTAACAACAAAACATATAATGACAAAAACAGAAATCTAGTATGTAATATTAAATTAAAGTAACAGAAATGTAGCATACCGACATATTATTTTATATTTACAGTGATGCTTAGAAGAAGGCAAAATACATTGCGCCGAAACGTCGGAAAATAGAAAAAATATCTGTTTCCCCTACATAAAAGACTGAAAGCCAAAGAAACAATCTCAACACTAAAAACTAGAAAGGACAGCCCAATGGGGTTGTACGCAAAGTTGACGTAGGACTACGAAGCAATGTGCAATCTAGATCGCTTGATTGTTTAAAAAGTGGCCGAAATGGTTTCTTAATTTTCTTAACAGACATATGTCTAATTTGCTTGCCACCCAACTAATCTGGTATGCACAACTAGGAACTATGGCAAACTCAATCACACGGTCGGTCTCCGACGTGTCGCAGTTCGGCTCGAATTATCCCTTCTAGAATTTCGTTCGTTAGTTGTTCATGGTTATTTGTGATATTCTCCGAAACATGGCGTTTAATGGATGCTATGTTCAGCCGTAACGCGGTAACTGAATTTCAAACAGCACAAGAGAAAACTTCAACCAAACTCTTTAGATAGTAAACTGATATGGTCGTCCTGAAAAGGACGGATTTAGTTGACGGAGGGGAAATACTTTGCGATGCTCCTTAGGCTTTCTTTTTTAATTCAGCTCCTCATCGTTATTGCTGGCCATCTGCAGGTGACGTAGTCTTCTTCTTTTCACGGGCGGCGTTTTCTACAACGTGCTCGCCAAACACATCTGTCGCATACGGATGCACAGCGACAACTGATTGTTGGTCTTCCTTCGGTCGTTCCCACATGTTCCATAATTGCTGGCAAGGCTACTGTGGCAGTATGATCCAATCAGAGCGTAGCGCCAATATGATGTCATTTTCGACCAATAGCTTTGTGCGTTCAGAAATTTTTGTGAGACGGAGAAAAGTTATTTTGAAGAAGAAGAAGACATTTGTTACTCGTTTCCTATGACCTTGCTAGGGAAAACACATTTTTCAACCTGTTGATATGCAAATTTGTATGGGAGCAAAAGAAGGTCATTTTCAAATGAAAAATTGAACTACTTATACTAATTGAACTTCATTCAAATTTCAATGCGAAAAATTTGTGAGTCTTTTTGATCAAATGGTGTATGTATGAAGTCATTCTGTTCAGTCGAACGAGAGTTATAAGCGTTCAAAAACCTTTCACTTTTGCCGTAACGCTCTCATTTTTCAAAATTTTGAAACGGCACCCGGTATAGAAAAGAAAAACGTAGTCCTACGTTAAAAAAAAGACTAAAAAACACTAAAAGACATACAGACAGACAGACAGACAGACAGGTGGTAGCTAGAGTTTATTTTCCTAGCGTCAATGAAAAACCACCAGTTGGCACTTTCTTCGTCTCCTTATACTCCAGGTGGTGGAAAAGTGACCGAGTGCCTGACCCCATAGGTGGCTCAAGAGAAGCTGTGTCATACGGCACATAAGAATCAAAGCCAGTGAGATCCTAATTATGGTATACTGATAACGGCATCGAATAACGCATACGGCATGGATCAACGGATTGGACTTGATGCACAGGGCTGGTAGTCGAGCTATTCTGCTTCCTAAGTATGGAAGGGTGACACCTTCCAAAAACAGCAAGTTGGCAAATGGTGCGGCTGCCCCCGTCCCGGTAAAACCTTGGCAGGCCTCCGGGTACGTTCGAAGCTCGTCACCGAACTGGTGGGTAGTAGGTTCAGATGTAACATTCCTGACTTACGCCGATCCGGCCCTGAAGACGGTCCCTATGAAGGACCGTGTCAACCCTAGCATGGCCTCCCTGTTTCAAAGATAACCATGGGATCAAAATAGGTGACTATCTACAGCGAGTGAAGATAGCGGCCCGGAGGGGGGACCCAACAAAATGGAGAACAACGGAGGAAAAAATACAAAAAATACAAAAAATGAAGAAAAAACAAAAAAAAATCGATGACGACCGCATGCCGGAGTCACCAAGTGGAGAGGCGAACGTGTTCGCAAAAAGCGGGAAGCTGATGAGATCACCCGCGTCGAGCTTGGAGGTCACAGCGGGTACGAGTAGCAGCAAACCCCAAGAAAAAATTCGTGGATCCAAAGGAGAGGGCTTTGGGCTAAGCCAGCTGTTTTCGAGGAAGCCCAGCAATAGCACACCTCAAAAAGCGATGCGGCCTATAACCTACATTTCGGAGGTCAAGAGGAAGGTAGATGATTCGTATGTGTATGTTAAGAGCAAAAACAATCTCTATAAGGAGTTGCAAGATATGGTGACAGCCATCAAAGTTGCTGTGGTTGCTGCAGAAAGAGAAGAGAAGGCGCTGAGGAAGCGGGTGGAATCAGCCGAGGTGCTCAGGACGAGAGTGGAAACAGCTGAGAAAGCCCTTGTGGAAACCGTGGGAAACCTACGACTGAAGGTCAGGAGACGCCAAAGAGTCATCGAAATTCCCTCTCGGGGAAAAGATCTAGGGACTCGCCCGGAGAACAGAACCGAAAAAACAGAGGAATGAGCAGAAAGGCGTTAGCAATCAGAGCGATGATGGAAGGGACAGTGAATGGCGTGCCGTAGAAAGGCAGCAAGCGAAAAGGAGAAAACAAAAGAAAAAAGAAAAAAAAAGAAGGAAGAGAAGAACGAACACAAGAAGCAAGAAAAACGCTGGCCTCCTAAAGAGAAGTACAAGGCTGATGCTTTAATCGTTGAGGTGAACGACACAACAACGTACGCTGCGCTTCTCAAGAAAGTGAAGGAGGACCCAGAGCTGACAGAGTCGGGCAAGAATGTGGTCAAAACACGGCGTACGCAGAAAGGCGAGATGATCTTCGAGCTGAAGAAAGACCCATCTGTAAAGAGCTCAGAGTACAGGAAACTCGTGGCAAAATCCCTGGGCGGCGATGCTACCGTGAGAGCTCTTTCACAAGAAGCAGTGGTCGAATGTAAGGGTTTAAACGAAATCACGACCGAAAAAGATGTGAGGTATGCATTGACTGAGCAGTGCAACTTAAGAAGACCGATGACAATAAGAACAAGGGAAGGCGTATGGGGCCACACAGACGGCGGCAATCCGATTGTCATTAGACGATGCTAACAAATTGGTGGCAATCGGTAAGGTAAAAGTCGGATGGTCGGTGTGCCCGCTAAGACTGGTCCCCCGAGTCACTAAGCAAATGGAGAGATGCTACAAATGCATGAGGTTTGGCCACCGGTCAAGTAGCTGCAAGGGCCCTGACAGATCCGAGCTGTGCTGGAAATGTGACAGAAACGGCCACGTTGCTAGGGACTGCACGAAGCAACACGTGCGTGCTGTGCAATCTGGAGGACGGGAGGCTTAAAATGCGCGGCGTACAAAAAGGCGAAGGCAGGCCAATAAGGATGCAGGTTACGCAAGTGAATCTCAATCATTGCGACACTGCCCAGCAACTGTTATGGCAGTCCACGACAGAGACAAAGTGCGATGTTGCAATAATTGCGGACCCGTATCGAGTTCCTCTCGGTAACAGTACATGGGTGACAGATAGAGCAGGGATGGCGGCAATACAAGTTTTGGGCAGATTCCCCATCCAACCGGTGGTCGAGTGCTCATACGACGGCTTTGTGATTGCCAAAGTCAACGGAGTACTTGTTTGCAGCTGCTATGCACCTCCTAGATGGACTGACGAAGAGTTCAATAGGATGTTGGACGCACTTACCGACACGCTGGTCGGACGAGAGCCGGTAGTCATCGCAGGAGATTTTAACGCCTGGGCCACGGAGTGGGGAAGAAAGCGGACTAATCCAAGGGGACACAGTCTACTTGAAGCTCTGGCGAAGCTGGATGTAAGGCTGTGCAACGATATGAATGTCAGCACATTCCGCAAAGACGGTCTGGAGTCCATCATCGATATTACGTTCTGCAGCTCGTCGCTTATGGAAGACATGAACTGGAGAGTAAGCGAGCAATACTCCCACAGTGACCACCAGGCGATCCTCTACTGCATCGGCCGACGAGCCCCAACTGCAATGAGGAGAACGAGGACCTGCGAGCGAAAGTGGAAGACAAAGGACTTCGACAAGGAGGTATTCATCGAGGCGTTTCAGACAAATAGCAGTACAATGCTTGACACAGAGGAGTTGACAGAAGCGGTAGCAATAGCCTGTGATGCATCAATGCCGAGGAAACATGAGCCCAGGAACCGACGGCGCCCAGCATACTGGTGGAACGATACTCTCACTACCCTCCGCGCTGCATGCCTCCGAGCAAGGAGAAGTGCTCAGAGAGCACGGACTGAAGCTGAGAGAGAAGAACGGAAAATTTTATTTCGCGTTGCGCGCACCGCCCTTAAACGAGAGATCAAGCTGAGCAAGTCAAACTGCTTTGAAAAGTTGTGCCAAAAAGTCGATGAGAACCCCTGGGGCAACGGTTATAGAATCGTGGTGGCGAAGTTTAAGCGTCCAGCGACACCTGTTGAAATGTGCCCGGACAAATTGAAGTTGATCGTGGACGGTCTTTTTCCGCATCACCACCAGAATTTCAACATGGGACAATCTAACTTGATGTTTTTTTGATACAAACTCAGAACAAAGTATATAATTTTTTGGTTTGTATCCAATATAGTTAAAATATTAAACATATATTGAAAAAGCTACAATATGACCAAAACCAACATGGGACAGTTATGTGTAGAACGGCAGTACACGTCTCGATGGGAACATGAAATAAGAGATGTGCACGAGCACAGCCGCCCCCCGAAGACAGACAGATAGACAGACAGACAGACAGTCGACTGTCGACTTCTCAAGTCGAGTTATTAGTACGAGACGCTGAATAAGTCTGCACATTGTAGACAAAATACGCGTATCTGTCAAGAGAAGCAAAGGTAGTTGGAATTAAACGGAAAATACTAATTTTACTTCTAATTTCTAGTTACATGTTTTTAGTTAAAATTACCCGTAACTTTTAAATGATAAGTTGTATTAAAAAAATTGCAGGAGTTATTAATTTCACCGTGAAAAAAGGCTTTTCCGATCACTGTGCGCGGCCACAATTTGAACTCAAATTTAAAGTCCACTTCACTCAGTCGCAAGAATAATACACGTCCTGTCATTTTAACTCAATTTTGAATCATTTTTGACTCGCTTTCTTTATAAGTGGAGTCACTCAAATTTGAGTAAATGTAACTGGAGTTGACAAATCGACAAATCAAAAACATCGACTAAA